>JARCZZ010047977.1:0-19137 GCA_030323915.1 Brotogeris chrysoptera | reverse complement strand
TGAAAACACTGGTGTTATCAGCGCTGTTCCCAGGCCCAAAATCAAAAACGCAGCGCTGCACCAGCTACCAAGAAGGAAAAAAAATGGCTGCTGCTGCTGAACCCATGGTATTGTGTTAGAAAAGTATTTTTGTATGAAAAACAGAGAAAAATGGGAGTACAGTCATAACCATCCTTCATAATATAGCTGTGTGAACTATCACAAGAACAGTAAAATTGCAAGTAAGCTAATTAAATGTTAATGAAGACTTGTTAAAAAAAGGTTTTCTTGTTCCTATGTATTATGATACAATCTTTAATTATATAACCAAACACTATTTCTGATTTCAGTAGGTGTGACATGTTCCAGTGAAATCTCTTAGCACAGAGTAGAAAAGACCTGAAAGAGTTCAGCCATATCCAAACTTGTTCCCTGTAATAACTTGGTTTTGCCCTAAGGCTGATCCATCTATTACTTAAGAAAACTTTGAAAGACTATAGCAGCCTGGAGTGGTATTTCATGAAAAAAAAAAAAAGAAAAAGGTTGCAGTTTTTATAGCATGTATAAACTCTCATAACTAAACACAATTTCCTTAAAGGGAACAAATCTATAAAGGAAGACTATAGCTATATGAATAATGTCAGTTTAGTGATGCTCCCTAAAACGACCTTGCAAATCAGAGAAGGCAAGATCAGTACTCCTTTGGGGAAATCACTGGAAGTGCCTACAGCAGATTTTAGTTTTGATCAGGGCTGTGCTTTTGAAGATCTCCAAGTTGTCTGTAGTTTCTGCAGGTTGCAGTTGAGGATGTATATGGCAGCAAAAGTCTACCACTCAAAAGAACAGCTCCTTGTGCAGTATTGCAATTTATAGTGATGACATTCTCATATGAGGGGAAAAAACACAAGTTGTTATTTTTGAAGGAGGTTAAAAATACAGGTAGTTTTACTACAGACGTGTACTGGAGTTATAATTCAATCTTGAAAGCACTGCTTGTTCACAGGGTTACTATCCTGAAAACCTGTATAATTTCGGGTTGGCATATTAATGGCTTCCAAATCTGTGTATGTGCATAGTTTTCTTACATTTTTTGAGTTTCATCCTGTGAAAGGGTTAGTTAATGTTTTCTTTAATGCAAGAAGAATGAAAGTAAATTGCTGGCAAAGATATTTTCTGTAATAGCTTAAATTAAAATTAAGCTGTATGTGTCTATACACATTACAGAACTTTATACTAATTTGTGTAGGCAAAAAGATGTGCCTTTTCTCCACTCTCCCTTAAAGAAGGACTTTCTAGAGAAGCCAAGTATCTTAAAGGACATTATTAAAAAAATTAAAGTGAATGTGAACATGTATGTTGGCTTTGGTAGATCATGGATTATGCCCCAGCAGGCATGAAAGAAAACAACAAGAAACAGAATAACTTCAATCATAGGAAAAATCAGGCTTTTGTAATAAGACCACCTACATGCTGCTGAATTAATGGTGAAACCTTGGATTGTTTTCAATTCTCATGCCGCTCTTCAAGGAAGCAAGGTTTTGTTCCGATACTCTGAGGAAGCTAAGGGCACAGTGGTAAAAACATCAACCATAAATTAGAAAAATCATGGCTGTAAACTTTAACAAAGGACATCTGTCTTCAATACTGACAATGGAAACCTTGGAATGTTTGCAATAACAAATATACTGCAGACAGCAGGAGTCTTTATGCTCAGCTATCTCATTACTGTGTCTTATTTTGTGGCAACAAGGTTTTCGTTGTGAGAAACACACATGCAGGTTTTCTGGAAAAAAATCCTGCTGGCTTTCTGGAAAAAAATCCTGCTGTCTCTCTTCGAGCTAATAATTGTTGACTACAGCAGTAATAGGGTACGAAGCAAAATATCTTCTCATAAATACATTAGTTAATAGAGAAAAAAAATCAGCTGATCTGGTAGAAGAGAAGACTGCCACTCTCCAAAACCATGTTGCACTATAGTGATTTTTTACTTTTTGTATTTAATTTTTAAAATGTACTTCAAAATTTTCTTTTTTTCTGCCTCATTGGGGCCAAGTTTTATGCATAAACTGTGGGCAGTACTTAAGTGAAGTGCATGGTCCATCATACTGTCGTATGAGGTGACCTGCCCATGTATGGTGCTTAAGTTCTTCCAGTTCACAACACACTTGAAATAGTGTAACTAAGAGCAGTATTGTATGACTATTAATCATCTCTTTCTGTCTTCTGGCAAAATTACCATACTGTTGAATCTAGGTGTAGGTACCACAGGATTA
Organism: Brotogeris chrysoptera; assembly: GCA_030323915.1. Classification (NCBI taxonomy): domain Eukaryota; kingdom Metazoa; phylum Chordata; class Aves; order Psittaciformes; family Psittacidae; genus Brotogeris; species Brotogeris chrysoptera. The sequence goes on along the minus strand of JARCZZ010047977.1, from coordinate 16,885 downwards.
TTGCATATTTTCTTTTAGAGTAAAATATTTAGAAGCTTCCCTGTCAATGAAGTCAACAAGGTTAATTATAGTCAGTATATGAAGCAGAAGCACTGAAAAATAAACCACTATTTTTCTGTCCTCTAGGAATGGTTGGTTGCTGCTATGAAAACCAAGATAACTGCAAGGCACAGGAGTTGTTATATTATGATATAATATATTATCACACATAAAGTGGGGAGAAAAAATTACCAAAGATGACAAGACCAGCGGGAATGTAAGCAAACGTGTGATGGCTTAAACACTATGGATTTCTATAAGAGCATCCAGAAATATTAGAAACTACTATCAGGCATTGGTCTTCTCAGTTAATCATTAGTCCAAACAAAGTTCTTTGGGGGATGGCAAATTTAAGACAATTTCCTGACTCGTCTAGCTCTGCTGAACTGGGTCGTTGTATTCTGAATATTTTGAATCTTGAAAAATCACTATGGTTTTACCATAGAAATTTAAATGTAGTACATAGAGACTAAACCAAATCCCAAAACAATTCCACAAACAGCACCACCACAAATCAGGGCAATATTTTTAATAAGGTATTTGACTGAAGTTATATAGCTGATGCTGACACTGTAGTGATTATCTTTCACTCATCGAATACAAAAATTTGCATTTAGATTTTGCTACACCTGTCTGCCTTCACAGACACATCCTTACTTAACAAATCTCATAGAAAAGGAGGCAGTGTTGATTTTTTTATTTTTTTTTTTTTGACTCTGAATTCCACTGGTGGTTTTGAAGAACTGAACGAATTGTGTTATGGGGTTCGTGTTTCGTGGGTTGGGATTTTTTTTTTTCTGGTTTGGGTTTTTTTTTTGTTTTGTTGTTGGTTTTCTTTTTCTTTCCTTCCTGCCATTATGATAAACTTCTTGGCTCAAGTTAAATAAAACATTTAGTTACTATCTTTGGCAGGTGGATTTTCTTGATGGTAAGCTGAATTTGAGGCCTTGTGCTCGCAGTTCAGGAGTCATGTGTGAATTTGTTATGCTTCTTGGTTAACACAACAAATTAAATGAATCTGATTAAGCATGAGTGTACAGTTGTATGTAGTGTGATATCTGCATTTGTTCATACATCACCTAGAAATCATAAGTTATTTTTGCTATTCATTTATGATATGTATTTAAAGAATAAATACTTTTTCCTTGAAATCTAAAGAAATAAATTTAAAATAAGAGAAATTTCTCATAATTTCCTTCACTTCTCCCATACTGGGAAAAAACAACAGGTGAGGTGGATGAGACTTAATTCAATTTGCAGTGACTTAATTGAAGGAAGAGTTATATGACAGCAGACAATCTATGCACATCTTTTGTATCTTATACAAACATAATTTCAGAGTGTCTTGAAAAGATATTTATGTCTTCATTCATTTGTCTCTTTATTGCAAAGGGAGAATCCATTTTCTTCCAGATTCTGCTTATCTCTTATGAATGGAGTCCTCATTTACTAGTGGAATTGACAAAGACCATATATCAAGTGATCATTTCTGCCTTTGAAGTAATTTCATTTTGTGACTATATAAATACATATATATGTGCACACACTTCAGCTATGTTTTGACGATCTTAATAAAAATCAACATTCATAGCTCCTGTATAGTCAGATGAATTAGTTAATGCACAAACGGAGTTCTTATGTATTATGCAAAAGATTAGTTTTAACATTTGCATAATGTGCTACAGATGACCTACTGTTTCAAACAGTAGAAGCCTGGTTAAAAGTGGGTTGTAAAGCTGAAGTGACGTCAATAAAATAATTACTCCTAGCTTGGCACATCTCATTCATTGTCAGAAGTTCAAGACCCCCTTATAGCTCTGAGAGAACAGCTGAACAAGGGAAGCTGGCTTAAAGCAAAAACAATGCAACAAGAGTCAGCAGAAAGTGCAGAGAACAGTCAGTGTGATTTGGATAGTAGAAATCCTTAGCTCATCCGCATCTGATCCAAAATCCCATTAAACTGAAAAGCAGTGTTTATGCTTTCTTAAAGAGTATTAATCTGGACTACAAATGCTAATCTGAGGTATGATATTGTACTAATACAGAACTGACTACTCTTGTGAGCTAAATACTGGATGAGTGCAATTTCTATGGAGGAGGGGGGAAGTACTTTTTCCTTAGAAATCTGGAGTAATTATAGGGTAGCTTCTATATCTGAGAAGCAGCAAGTGTCTTAATTTACATCATGAATTTGATCATATCTGAGGCTGGCACAGAGGGAGGATTGGAAATGCACGGCTCCCAGTCAGTCTTTTGTTTGGTTCATTACATGGTCAGAGAGCTTCCTATTTTCTCAAGTTTCCTGTAGGAAAAGCTCCCATGAAAACACTACCACAAAATTTTGGGTAACTGTGGCAAGCAGCTTACAAGAGTCCACAGCACAAGCTAGGTCCATGGTGCTAACACTATTCAATATGGATTGTCTGAGTCAGCATTACTCATTATTCTCTAGCTGTGTGCTGTAGACAGACTGTACTGTAGGCATTTCAGTCCCTCTGCAGTCGTTGAGCTAAACAACCTCTTTAATCGGTACTACTAAAGAACCTTCTTAACTTCCTCATAAACAAAAGATTAAATGAATGTGTTAGAATTGCTAACTCCAGATTGACTGCAGAATGTAAACAGAGCAACTAAAAGAGATGTATACTACCACTGATCGTATAATGGGTTTCCCTCTGTCATACTTTGGAAGAAGCACAAAAGCATTTGTGTTGTGTGTTGGGTAGACATACAGGTACCAAGATGTGTTTAATGCACTTTAATTTTGAAGGGGGTTCTTAATAAAATTTAAGAATAAAGCAATCAATATATGAAATAGTATCACTTTATTTATTTTGTTTTTATTGGAGAAACAAGAGCTTGAAACAGCCACTTCTTTATCCATTAAGAGCAAGAAGAATTTGCAATCCAAGTAATTTTTGGCTGAAGCCATCTTAAATTATTTTTTTCTCAGGGTAGAATAAGGTCTAATCCACTCTTGCAGTATAAAATCTGAGCTCCAGAAACTGAATTTTATCATTGCCAATTCTTGCAGCCTGTTAATATGGGCATTGTAATGTCTGATGGTTACAGTGAAGCCCCAAGACCCAGTGCTCTGGGAAGACGTTAACAAACAAACAATCAGGTCTGAACTAAGAAAAGGAGTAACCATTCTGGGGGCTTGGGGTAGGGAAGAAAGAATAGTCGGCCAGTAGCAATGATGGGGCATTACAGCGCACATGGGGAATGGCTGGTGTGGGATGTCCATGGTACGGTGGCCTCTGCTTTGGGATGCCAAGTCCAGACCTTACCTTCACTAGCACTCACACTGTGCTATGTTCTTCTACAGCTGACACAGCTTTGTTTGGGAGCTATTGAGCTACTTAGGGCTTCTGCCTCCTCCAGAAAAGGAGCTGTACCCCCGCATCGTCAGTCAGGGATGGTGGGTGTTTTAACCTGGACGCTCCATCCAGTATTAACACTTCTTCCAACTCACGACTTCTGCTGCTCTTCTGATTCCTTACCTTCTGCTGCTCAGATATTTGACTTCTGAATAAAACCCCCTGTGCAGTTCATCAACAAATGGGAGAATGAGAACCCCTTTCTTTCCATAACATGCACAGGCATAGCAGGAGTAAATGGACCAGCTGGTTTCAGTGCTTAGCTACCTGCGCCTTACTCCAGCCACTCCACCAGGAAGAAAAACATCTATTGGCATGTTCAATTAAAATCTCTTTTGGAAGAAAGAACCCAGAAATTCAGAATTAGATATTTTATTCAAAAATTACATAATTTCAACACTTTGGTGATCATGGGTTGGGGGGGGGGGGGAAGAAAGTAAACAGAGCATCTAATTAAGTTAACTGTTTTCAGTGACTTGGTAACAGCTGCAGTAGGTTGAAGTTAAGTCATTTTTATCAATCAGGCAAAGTCTCATTTTTTCACTAGGAAACAGTTGTCTTTATGACAGCCAGTATACTGTCTTCATTAGCAATATTATTTCTACTTCACCTAAAATAGCTGAAGGGTTCTCCTGGGATCTACTCTTGGATACAATTTTGTTTAATCTTATTATTAATGGTAATAATTTTTTTTCTTGCTTGGATTATCATCTGTATGCCAATGAGTCTATTATTTAAACAAATAATTATTATACATTACAATTCCAGTTAATGAATGATAATAACAAGTCATATTTAGAACTTATTCAAAGTAAATTAGTTCTAAAATACTAATAAAATTAATTGCAAAATGTTTGATTGGAAACCAGAGCTGATTAAAACTGGAGCTCTTTATTATGGTCTTTGATAATGTATTACTGAAATAAAGCTACCAGCCTTAAATATCTTATTGCTTGTTAGCAAACAGAGTAATTGAAACTTGGTTGCTAAGAGACATTATTTCTCATTGTTGACAGTCACGATTTTCTTTGATTGCTTCTATTGTTGTTCATTACACTAGATAAACGTTTTTGTATAACACTGTGAAAACATTCTTTCGATTCCAGTTGTTCTTTGTGATAACACTGGGTCTGTTTAACAAGCTTTCAGTCAGGGTGGCATGCTATTGGAATAGGATTTTCTGTTGTAGATGTGCATTTTTGGAAAGTCAAAGAGACATGAACAGAATCTGTAACTGCAGTCCAAGGTTAGTAATTCTAATGATCTCTCATAAACTGCAGGTGGAAAAATATGTAGCAATTCTTTTTTTGATGTCAGAATGTCTTAGCATCGCCAAACATATTTTTCAGGTGGTAACACTGTCTTTTGAAGAAGCAATTTTAGTAATCTGAAAAGGGGCTTTCTTTTAAAGTTGCAGTACTTGATGATGTTTATAATCTATGTCCCACAAAACTGCCTTTACTTCAGCCCAAATCATTTATCAAAGTCCATAAGAAAGGTAGCCACTTTCTGGAAGGGTATTCTTTGTCAATTGGAAATAGTCAAAGCTCTTTGATTACTGTTGCAAGCAGCCATCTATCATTTTTTCTCATGTAATTCTGTTTGATCAGATCATGCACCTGCTAAATTATGTTTCATATTTTGTGATTATTGCAAGTACAAAAAATTAACAGCAAAAACCTCACCCACATTAGTTGACTATTATGACCCATTAAATAGTCAGCTTTTGTTGCAGGTCAAACCTCTCCTCTGTGGAAATTACTTATAAAATTGAAAGTGGAAAAATTTAAAAGACAATTTATAAATATTCAGGTTTTAAAATTTAAATATTTTAACTTTGAATTTAAAAATTATCTTTTAAATTAATAAAATGTGTATGCATATTCTGATTCTGGCAGAAAATATTAGGACAAGATGGAAGGACATGGAATAAAGACTTGCATTATGAACTATAAGGGTCAATAAAGATTTTTGATTCTCCAGTAGATGTATTATTTTCTTTGCAGAGAACTATGCCTTATCCCTTTTTTCTGGCTTGTTGAGGAGCCCTTTAACTGTTAATTTCTTCAGGGTGACTGCGTATTGCTTACATCTCTAAGAGCAAAAGGCCACAAATGCAGGAAGTGCATGCTGCAACAATTTACATGACAGGCTTGGTTTACATAGCAATTTACAGCATAAATTTTCAGACAGGGAATGTATGCTTTGGAGAGAAACCAATGGCAGTTCAAGTGGGAAGAAGGTATGACCAATTTTGTTTTGACTACAGTTTTTTTCAGATCAGGAGTTAAACCCCTGATTGTCTGTGAAATGCACTGAAAAATGAAGTTGGGGCTTGTCTGGTGCTACAGAGAACAGCTGCTGTGTACATCAGTCCTTGTGATGTAAATAGAACATACATCATAAGGCAGTGGCTTCCATTAGAAAGAGAAATTGAATTTGTGTATACGTATATGTGTGCATGTATACATGTGCATGGCTATTGGTTTTGCATGCAACCCTACTGTAGCAAAGAATGTTAAGTCAGCTTTAGTCCTCTAAAGACTGAGCTCCCATGTTCAGAATTTTGAGGTTGAACTGTTTCACATTATTTCCCTGTTTTGAGATATTTTTCATTTTAATTGATAATCTGATTCAATTGAATAATCTGGTTCTTTTCATTAATTTAGAAAGGGGTAGGTTCTACCTCTTGAAACTGCTAGGAAAGTGAGGTTTGCATTATATACTATATACTGCAAAGTGTTAGTAGAAAAGGAATATTGTGAAAGGGCACTAATATTTAATTTTTCTCTAAAAGTGAAGTAAGCTTTGCAATGTGCTGCAACAAGGGTATTTTTTGTGTTTCCACATGTAGTAAATACATGCTGATGTTGATATAAACTGTTTTCCTAATGAGTGTTTTGCTTTTGTATATCATTTGTCTTAGTATTCTTTTCATTCTTTGTATTAAATTCCAATTTATTGGCTTTCTCTTTAGGTGCTGTGACTAATTCTTGGTTTCTAGTTTCTAATTTGATTACTTAACTAATGGTTTACAAAGTTTCATTTTGAATGAATGATGGCAGTTGTATAAATGTGATAGAGCTACCACTGGTTTTGAGTAAGAACTGAATGTCAGTCAAGTTCCTAGTGAAATATTTTAAGAGGGTGTGTACATATTAATAGAAACCTATAGCTGGGAAGCACAGAAATCAGACTTCATCCAGCAGTCAAAACAAAATTTTAATGGATTCAGATACCTTTTATGTGATCTAAATGAGTTTACTTCATATTTAGAGGGAGTTTCTAATGAAATCAGACTAGATCTCCCTTAAGAATCTCTCGAGTTTTCAGCCTTATTCTATATGCACCATATGACTTTGCATTATGCAGGAACCAAGCTATAAATTCTGCAATCTGTTACCTAGCTGAATTACAGAGTGTGTGGCTACCTAGCCTTTTGGGACTTCATTCATTGAAGGAGAAAAAGTGTATACATAAAATCTAGTCACCTAGTAACAATGAGAAAGGACTGCCCTTGTACAGAAAATAGATAAGGCTGGGGTCAGTAACTTTATGACAGCTATTGCAATATTTTTATTTAAAAGGAAAAATGCCAGAAGTTTAGTACTTTGGAAAATAGAACCATGTAAAGCCTATGTTATGTGGTGAACACAATAGGGTAACAACAGTGACAGCAGAGATTTAAGTTTCTTTTAATGTTCACTCTCTCCATAACAGTCCCTGTATTACATCATCCTCATAAACATTGTTGAAGTCTGGCAGTAGGGCACTCACTCTGGAGAGATGTTTGTCACTGTGGTGCACGTGGACTGCTTTCCAGCCAGGGATTCAGTTGCGTGCAGGGCACTGTACTGAAGAAAGACAGTTTGGACAAGAAGACAGTCTTGAGATGACTTCAACAAAAACATAATCTACGCAGATGAGCTTCACCCTGCTAGTATCACTAAGTCAAATAAAAGTACACAAACATTGGAATGCTACATCTATAGTATAAGAATGATTGTAAAACAAGATGCTGAACAGACATGATATAATGGAGAGGTCAGTGTAAAGAGGAGAGAGAGGATAGAGCACTTTGTATCAAGCTGTGCCACGTTTTGTGGATGCTTATATCTACACCAAGAGCTGACCTACCTAACATCTCATTTCTGTGTGTCCAGGTGTTTTTTTTCCACATATGGTATTTACAGGTGGGTGTAAGGGTGCAGCTCTCAAAGCAGGTATCTTCCTTAATTGTGTTCATGGTCACATTTTGCCGTCTCTGAGACCAGCATTGATACCCACATTCTCACTTCACTTTGGAAAGGATCCCGTTAAAATCAGTGATAGTTTTGGTGCAGCACAAAGAAAAGGGATCTGATGTCGTATCAGTTGAGAAGTTGTGTGTCGCAGTTCACTTGTTTATGAAAAAGGGCCAATGACACTCAAAGATGCTACTGATCCCTGACACAAATAAGAGAGGGTTTCAGTCTTTTACTTGAAGTAAAAGGGAGGCTTTTAAAATATAGACCCTCATCTATTTACAGTGTTGTGCATGATAGTATCTGTGGGTACTAGATCATATTTACTGCACTTTCTAATTACCCCTTATACATCCATCCAGTCCTGTAATTTCATTACACTCTTCTGGGCATTGATGGTAGGGCATGTCTGAGCTCTTTCACCTTCCTGTGGTTAAGTGCAGTACCCTGCTGGTTCTGGTTTGAAGAGAGAGTTAGCCCTACGGCAAGCCTCATTAAAAAGAAAAATCCTATACCTCTTGAAAACAAAACAAAACAGAACAGCTCACAACTGTCAGGGTCTCAAATTTGGGACTGGTGTAAGGCATGGCTTAGAGTAGCTTGAAAATCTCACAATATTTTTGTGCATTTTATTCTGTGTATGTACACAACACAAGTTATTCTGTATCAAGAGAGATGTTTGAGTGCTGTAAAAAATGAGACGTTCTCCTGTGGATGTTTGCATCCCTGTGTTCTGAGAGTAAATTTGGCATGTTATCAGCCCAGATGGGTAATGATTTATTCCTACATTAGAATAATGAAAGTGTCTACGAACACTGGAAGGCAAAAAAATTGTAGTGTTGTCAAGTCTTGTGATGTAATTGTGAGTTTCATGCTATTTTGGGTTTTTTGTTTCATAACTTTTATTCAGAAAAACTATTTAAATGTTATTATTATACAAAGATACTTGAAAACCGATGCAGAAACAGGCATGAAATTTATGTTCAAATTTATCTTTCAAGCTGCATACAACGTAACATCATCTAAGTATATGATTAATTTAGGATTAACAGTTTGTTCAAAGGATAAACTGCTTCTTTGGATTTTCTTTTTATGTTGGATGTTTGTATTGCATAAAAGATGAGCCTGAGGCAAGTAAAAGCAAGTCACTGAATGATTTTTCTACTGGTTCCTTTCACACATTTTTATTTTAATTTGTCTCTGTTTCTACCACCTTTCTGTACCTGGCATAGTTCCATACTCAGTGTTTATTTCAGATCATTCAGTCGGGCTCTAGTCAGTTATGAAAATCCCTCTGCATATGTTTAAAGTTAAGGCATATGCACATGTATTTAGTTACTCCTAATGTGTGTGAGATTCTACTTGGTGTGGAGATACTACTTGGTGTGAGTAAAGAATTCAGGAGCTGTATGTTACCTACCAGTTATGAAACAAAATGCCTTATGTGTAGGTCATAAATTAGTGAAAGTTTGGAAGTCAGAACCTCCCAATCCCTCAAAGACAAATTTTGAGAGGTTCAGAAACTGGGATATACAATAATCTACTTGTAATGCTTTGTGCTTCCACAGTTTCTACTTTCACATAAATCTTTTTTTTTTTGATACATCATATGTTTTGGATTTCAGATTTTTTTAATGTGGCTGTAACTTTTCATTTGCATCACATAGTTTTCCAGGGGAATATAATTAATCTATTTCCCTTTGCAATGCTCTTTATTTTATATTCACTTCAGCTGCCTGCCTTTCTTCCTCCACCCCAATAAATTCTTTCTTCCAGAACTATTTTCTCAGAAGCTTGCTGATTTATTGTTTCTGTTTTAATGGAAATGCATAATAATAGTTGTATAATAATTATGCAAATATAATTGGTGCTCACATTACTACATTCAATCTATAATGTTGCTGTCTAACTGGTATAACATTCATTTTACTGATATATGTGAGCTAAATCTGAAATTCAGAGTAAAGAAGTCACTGTGGTTTTGCTTAAGAAAAAGGTTTTAAAATATCCTATACTGTAGCTTGTCAATGGAGATTGTGACTTTTTAGTAGCCAGGGCTTTAACATATAGCGAATAAATGCCTTGGGATAAGAGGTCAAGGACAAAGACCTCCCTCAGCTGTCAATATTCAGGCAATTGATCTTCTCCTTTTATTTGATCTCATCAGCCACTTGTCTTCTTTTCCTCCCTCTTCCCTCCTGCCTCTTTTCCCTTCCCCCCAGTCTACTTAGGGAAATGTGCCTGCTGCCAGCAGAGTTTAATGTAAGTGTAATATTACATGAATCAAAGGCCCTTTAGGCCATGATATAGACTGGCAATTTGTTACTGAAGAACAGAGCCTTTTTTGAAATTTCCGTTAGTTCAGGCAGATCACTATGAATTAACTAGGCAAAAGGGCAGCAGGTGCTCCCATTAAATTTACAGTCACTGGCAGCAGACAGGGAAGTATTTAAAAAAGAATACGCAGCTGTGCTGACACATGTAGTAGCAACTGTCCACAGACACACAAGATGTATGGGTGTAGCCATAGATTTTCCAGTCACTATGCTCAATTCACGTTATCATGCAAGGACCAGTGCTTACAATTAGGTCCCCAAAATGGCAAATTGCTCGCACTAGACCTCCAAATGTTGTGTGAGAAACAAATGAGCTACTTGCAGGGCTGGGCTCAGTTGAACCTCCCAGCTGAATTGACCTCGAACTTCAGAGAAGTTCATAGCCTTATTGCCGCTTTGTGGTTTGGCATTCTTCCAGTTACATTTTGTGAGTCTGAAACAACAGCTTCACCAGATCTCTCCTTGATCTGTCTTCTTGGGTCAGTTTCTTTAGCCATCAGACAGTGTTGTGTGTATAACTGGTATTTGAACCAAATGAAATGACATTTTCTGCAGAACCAAGCCTATATTTTCCTTAAGGGAAATGAAATTCCACGCAAAGCTGCTTTCATCTCAATAATGATATCTTCTCAGTTTACATTTGTAATTCCTTATTAGAAAAAATGGTACAGAAATGCTTATTTTGTACCCTGAACATTGCTTAGAGAAACATTTAACAAGTAAACTCTTGGCATTGATCCAAAGCTCATTTAAGTCAAGACTTTCACTGGCTTCAGTGAGGTTTGCATCTGGCCTTTAAAACCTGGTTTTAACTTTAGATGTCTGTTCTGTGTTTTCATTAATTTTCATGGAAGTTGCACACACATGCCTAAAGTCACTACCTTGGGCAGAGTGTTATGCCTTATTGTCTAAGTTCAAAACAATCCAACAAGTACAAATATACTGAAAAGTCAGTGCTCTGTGTTTAAAATGTATTTCTTCAACTGCTGCACAGCATATGGCTTTTGCACACTGCATGCTATTACAAAATTGTGCCTATAGTTTTCACAAGGGTTTTTTAATATTTTGAGTTAAAAAAAAAAAAGAAAAATGTTAGTTTGGTTGATTAGAGAAAATCTAAGTTATGCAATTTACCATTAGTAACTACAAAGAAATATACTTTTTTTCATTTACAGACATCTTGAGTTTTGAGTTAACATTCTGGCAGGGTTTTTTTGTTTTGTTTTGGAGAGCATAAATCAAACAATGAAGTATGGGTTTATGTTTTTGATTCCTTTTAATCCTAAAGAAAAAAAAAGGTTCATATTGCATTTTTCAGTATGTCTGAACCTTAATGCAAATAAAGGGAAACATATTTCAGAGAGATGAAGCACCACACCGGTCATTCCTCTGTAGCTGTCACAGATCAGTCTGCAGTGCTAGTAGAACAAGGCCAAAGCTTTCTTTTTTTGTTGTTGAACCCTGCAACTGCAGACTTGATTGTTCCTAGTCATCTCTCATAGAAATACTAAGGTATATATGAAAAAATATATATATATAAAAAAGTTAATGTAATAAAAGAAAAAACATGTTTACAGTAAAGTTTCTCAGTTAAAATGAAAGCAATGTGTAGAACTAATTTTGTGCAATGTAGCTTGGTACTCAAGGAGCTGTTGTGGGATCAAATTTAGACCAGAAACTTCAGGCAGAATTCAGTAGTTTTAACTCAAATTACTTCAAATAAATATTCAGAGCTTGTTATATGCATTTCCACAGATGATTTGGGCCTTTGTTGGTCTAACTCTGATGAGTTTTTCTGTTATATCTACAAGATGAGGTTTCATTTTTTTCTCATCATACTAAAATGACCTGCTTATGATACATGGATACATTTCCAAGACAGTAAAACAGAAGTTATGTTTTGCATGAAGTTCATGGGTTCATCAAGTTGGAAGCCCATTTAGATGAGTAATAAGTTTATTCTTGGGCATCTGAAAATGAATTAGTCTAATTAATTTATTATATTTTTAATTTATATTGTTGCCAATAAATTTGCTAGACTACTAGCAAACATAACAGAGCCAGAAAATTGTTAGTTAAAAAAACTAGCAAGTTTTAACTGCTGGTTGAAAAGTTATTTTATAACCAGATAAGATATTCTTATCAGAATGCCTTTTCATGGATTTCAGATCAGACATGATCATAGAATCATAGAATAGTTAGGGTTGGAAAGGAGCTAAAAATCACTTAGTTCCAACTCCCCTGCCATGCACAGGGACACCTCACAATAAACCATGTCACCCAAGGCTCTGTTCAACCTGGTCTTGAACACCACCAGGGATGGATCACTCACGACTTCCCTGGGCAACCCATTCAAATGTCTCACCACCCTCACAGTAAAGAACTTCCTCCTCACATTGAATCTAAACTTCCCCTGTTAAGTTTGAATCCATTGCCTGTTGTCCTTCCACTACAGTCTCTAATGAAGAGTTCCTCCTCAGCATCCTCATAGTCCCTCTTCATATACTGGAAGGCTGCTAGGAGGTCTCCATGCAGCCTTCTCTTCCCAGGCTGAACAGCCCCAACTTTCTCAGCCTATCTTCATACGGGAGGTGCTCCAGCCACCTGATAATCCTCGTGACCATCCTCTGTACTTGTTCCAACAGTTCCATGTCCTTTTTATGTTGAGGACACCAGAACTGTACGCAATACTCTAAGTGAGGTCTCAGGAGAGCGGAGTAGAGGGGCAGGAAGGCTGCACGCAAGAAGTTGTGGTCAGCAGCTCAATGTCCAGTTGGAAAACAATAATGAGTGGTGTCCCTCAGGGATTGGTGCTGGAACTGGTCTTGTTCAACATTTTTGTAGGTGAAATGGACAGTGGGATTGAGTGCACCCTCAGCAAGTTTGCTGATGACACCAAGCTGTGTCGGATACACTTCGGAGGGAAGGATTGCCATCCAGAGGGAACTCGACACACTTGTGAGGTGGGCTGATGCCAACCAGATGAAGTTTAACCAAGCCAAGTTCAAGGTCCTACACCTGTGTTGGGGCAATCCCAGGCACAGATACAGGTTGGGCAGAGAAGAGATTCAGAGCAGCCCTGCAGAGAAGGAGTTGAAGATTGATGAGAAACTTAACAAGAGCTGGCTTCAGTGTGTGCTTGTAGCCCAGAAAGCCAACCTGGGCTGCATCTAAAGAAGTGTGACCAGTAGGTGGAATGCTAAATTTTTTATCTCAACCTCTGTAACCTCCCAGCATGGGATTCCCTAACACTTGTGCTGACACTGTTTTGCAACGTCAATCACATTCTTATCTCAGGTGAAACCGATCAGAAAGATTGGGCCATAAAGGACTTACCCAGCCACCTCCACAATTTTTGAGGATAGCTTGTCGCGGGTTGTTTAGAAGGAAGAGAAAAGTATTGTTTGCTAGGAATGGGTCTTATTAACATCTTTGAATTTAACATAAATGAAATCCAGAAATCAACACTTTTCACCTATAAATGAAGAAAAAGTTACATAGAAATGCCTCACATGACCTGAAAATGGTAGTTTAAAGCAGGAATTAACAAATCCTACACAACAGCACCAGACGCCTGAATCAAACATCTTAATACTAAAACTTTTTACCAATCTGTTTGATTTCTGTATCTTAGGCATGCTGTATAACTCCATCTTTATATAAGATCACTAGATCAAAAATCTGATGAAATAGTTGCTAGTTTCTCTTTTTTCTTTTTCCCTTCTCATAATTAAGCCCTTTTTTAAAATTTGAGATGTATTCTGCAAAGTGACCAAAATTCAGAGCATATTTCCAGCAATGAGCTTATTTCCATAACAATGAACTCATTATCTAACTGGCAGTTAAAAGGAAACAAGACCATACTCATGCCAAAAACCAAAGAGGTCATACAGTGAGCAGCATTTTGCTGGGAAGCTGCAGAAAATGGTTGCTTGGTGGATTTTGTGGTTTTTTGGTTTGTTTTTGTTTTTTTTTTTTTTTAAGGGAAAGAAAATATTTTCAGTAACTATTTTTGGTTAACTTGAATTCATTTTCTTGTATTTGGCTACTGCAAGGTAACAAAACAAAGGGATAAGGGATTCAAAAAAACTTGCACAGTCTTAAGATTGAAATAATAACAGTTCTTGAAAATGTGCGTTCAGTCCTAGAATAATTTTAACGGTTTTATTAATTATTGGCAGCCTGAAGATGAAAATATTTCACTCTGTTAATAACTTTTAATTATTTATTTTAAGCAAATTAATTGGAGCTTAAATGTATTGCATCCTTGATGAGTCACCTGCAGTATTTAAAACCTAGACCAATCATCTTTCCAAATTTATGCACCAAAACCAGATTTAAACATCAAAACCTGGTACTTTTTTTTCCTCACTACTGTTAGCTGAAGGTCTACAGCAGAAAAAGCTTACAGTATGTTGCCAACTACTTACACAGATGAGAAATTTCAGTTTGCTGATACTGACACTCCTCTTTATAATAGCAACAAAAGAATATGCCATTGGACATGAATCTTAACTGATTACTGTCAAATACAAGTATCTGCTTTCAATAATGTGTTATTATATGCCTGCTTAAACAGAATGCTTAACTTTGCAAGCTTTATGTAAGATATATGGCATTTAACGCACCTTTACTGCAGAAGATCTCATATTCTTGGCAGATAGATATCCAAAGGAGTGTTTGCTTTACTATCAGTTCAGTTAGTTTATTGACAGACATTACTGTGACATTTGTTTTATGTGATAACCTTTTCAGATGCTTAATGCAGAAGTGACCAGTTTTATTTGTCATAAACACAAATCCTTTCCAGAGGGCCATACCCTTTCCACTATATATATCATACAGGTGGTATAATTAAAAAGTATCTTCTGGTATGTTCTCTTTCTTTATCTCCCTTGCAAATGTATGTCATGCTTTCATGACTCAGATTTAGGGTTTTCCTGAGGAGAATAAAATAGAATAGACACACAATTAATGAAGTGCAATGTAACTCAATTGAGAGTATGAGCCGCCTGTTCTTCTCACGTCAGCCCACACCTACAAGTATACTGACAAGCAACACCTTTATACTCCTTTGACCAATGGTTTCTTAATGCCACGCTGACTGATTGGCCTCTGATGAGGTTCTGCTCCACTAACCAGAAGTCATGGTTTTAATTTTAACCATTTTCATTTTAACCATTGTTACCTTTCACACACCACCTCTGTCTACCCTATTTGTCACTCTGTATGGTATCCAAATTTTCTCCACAAATTGGTCATTCACAACAGGTGTATAAATGTATTTATGTCAGCGGTGAATATTTGACATCTCCTTAAACAACCTGTTCTGGTACTTCATCTTCCTTACCATTGGGAGATTTTTCCTAATCTAATTTTGTGCTCACTTATGCACTTTACATCCATTGCCTCTTGCTCTAAGTGCCATTGATGTGGAGAATAAAGTATTCTTCCCTCCCTTTTACTACCTTTTTTTACATGTTTGAACACTGCTACCATGTTCCCTTATGAGTTTTATCTTTCAGCTAAGCACACCCGTTCTTTTAATCTTTCACCACAGGTCACATTTTCTAGACATATGATTATTTTCAATTGCTGTCCTCTGAACTTTTTGACATTCTTCCTTTAAAATCTTTCTCTAGATTTGCTTGTTTCCACAGCCTACATCTCTTCACTCTCCCAATATAAATAAGGGGAGACTGAGGGAACTGAGTTTGTTTAGTCCGGAGAAGATTGGAACTAGTATCTGTCTTCAGCTAATTAGCTGTCATTAGATAATGACCTAACACTGTATAGAGAAGACAGAGACAAATTATTTTGAGGAGGTCAGTGAACACAGGCAGCTACAATTGAAATTTTAACTGGATATCAGGAATCAGAGTGTTCAAACAGTGATACAGGGGCTCTCAGAGGCTGTGAAACCTCCATCCTTGGAGATTTTCAAAACTCATCAGAACAGAATGATAAGCAATTCGACCTAGCTTGAAAGCTAGTGTTGTATTGAGTATTCAACTAGATGACCTTGAGATCTCCTTTCTAGCCTAAATTATTCTGTGAATCTATTGCCTAAAACAGCTCACATTACACTATGCATCTATAGTGGTGCTGAGGTAGAAGGCGAGAAATTAATTCTATAGTTATAAATTATAGTCTTGTCATGTATCTCCAAATTATGCTTGGTTGTCTTGCAACTTCATTGACTGAAGTCCATCTTATGATTTCACTACAGCTTCCAGACTAACCAGTAAGACTGCTGCCCAGGAAGGTTTTTGTTTTCTCTGTATTCAGCTAACTCTTTCTACTTAAACCTTGTAAAACTTTATTGCTTCTTTGCATTCCACTTCCTCTTTTTTTCCATTCAGTTTTTGAGGATCATTTTGAATTTCAATCCTATCCTAAGAATGCATGTAGACCCTACTAGCTTGCTGAGTATATGTTAAATTTAGTAAACATATTTTCTCATTTAAATCATTCATAAAAATGTTAATATTACAGGACCAGAACTTATACCTTCAGCTTTGGTAAATTCCTTCTTTAAGACAGAGAACTGCAACTACTGTCTGAACACAGCTTCCTAATAAGTTTTGCACCTACCTTAAGCAATTTATTCTCTACGTGTTTTGTTAACTTGCTTATGAGCATATTATATGAGACAGAGTCGAAGGCCTTACTTAAATAAAAAGATGACAGTTTCTGCTTCTGATGTATCCATAAGGTATGTTGCCCTGTCGCAAGAAAAAAAAAATAAAAATTAGACTGGTTTTACGTAATTTGCTCCTGACAAATCCTTGACAACTATTATTAATATATTTTTCCTTTCTTTTCCTTTCCTTTCCTTTCCTTTCCTTTCCTTTCCTTTCCTTTCCTTTCCTTTCCTTTCCTTTCC
>JARCZZ010047975.1:0-20365 GCA_030323915.1 Brotogeris chrysoptera | reverse complement strand
CCTGCTCCAGCACCTCAATGTCTCTCTTGTAGTGAGGCACACAGAGCTGAGCACAGGATTTGCGGTGCAGCCTCACCAGTGCCCAGCATGGGGGCACAATGCCTGCCCTGGCCCTGCTGCCACAGTGGTGCTGGGACAGGACAGGGTGCTGGTGGCTTCTTGGCTGCCTGGGCACCAGCCGCTCATGTTCAGCTCCATCAGTCAGCTCCTTTCCCATGAGCAGCTTTCCAGCTGCTCTTCCCCAAACCTGTGGTGTTGCATGGGATTGTTGTGGCCCAAGTGCAGGACCCCAGCACTTTGCCTTGTTGAACCTCATACAGTTGGCCTTGGATCTGTCTAGATCCCTCTATAGAGCCTTCCTACCCTCAAGCAGATCAACATTTCCACTCTAGTTGGTGTCGTCTGCAAACTTACTGATGGTGCATTTGATCCCCTCCTTCAGATTTTAAATAAAAGGGTTAGTGGCTAAGAAATACTGTTCTATATTTGATATTTTCTCTGCACAGAAGGAACTCTTATGATTCCTTCTGTGCCTTCTTGAGGAGAGAGGCTTCCCAAGTGTTACTAGAAATAGGTGGCTGATGGTTGCCATCTGAAAGATAAGTTACATGTAATGAAGTTCAAATTTCAAGTCTTGATATGTGTGCTGTCCCATAGTTGAGAATTCTAGATTTTGTTTCCAAGTTAGTTTTTTCCAGTAGAAGAGCAAGGCTAACATTTATGTTAACTATCCTTTTTTCTGAAGAAGTGACTCTACACTCTTCTCAGAAAAAGTTTATTGAGTCATTTTGTATTTACTCCTATTTGTTTAGCGTCACAGGCATAGAAAAAAAAAGTATAGGAAGTTAAAGGAAGCTATTTCTCTTAGACATACAAGCTGTATTGTTTCATATATTTTTCTAAAACACTAAGTAAGTGTTGATGGTTTATGTGCCCCTGAAGCAGAGGTGTGGAATACCTTGCTTAGCATGGATGCTTCTCTCATGGCTCCTGTGACTGTATTATAAACAAAGTTATAACTGTTATTTGATAACTGTTGGCATTGCCTGCCTTTTATTAGCTTACTTCATCCTACAACACTTTTGTACTGAATATTACTATCATTTGCAAAAATCTTATTTTCATAAGTCTTGTGCAATGATTACTATAGAAAAAGCAAGAACACGTTTTCACGTTATCTAAAATAAGTAAGCTTTTGAACGAACAACTCTGGTTTTTAATTCTGATCATCTGACAAGATGTTAGAAACAGTGAACTTCTGGTGTGGTAAAAATGGCCATGCAGCTCTGTTAGCAGCAGGGCCTTTGTTGTTTGCCCTTCCCATTAGTCCAGCTTTGTTACTGTCTTCATTCACCACGCTGAGAAAACAGAGTGGTTATCTCATGGTGCCCTTTCAGGGTATGCATTGCATATAAAGCATGAGCACAGTGGTAGAGCTACTGCATTAGTGCTGGGCCATGGGCCTGCTGGAGTTGGGAGATGGGACACATCCCACGCTCTGCTCATTCCAGCTGCTAGGAAAGGAGGTGAAAAAATTAAGAGATGAGTCAGATACCAGATGGAGTTACAAAGAGAGATTTAGGGCAGTATGTATTAAAATAGAGATGTAAGTGTTCTCCTTAGGCTCATTCTGAATGACAGTGCATGCTGGTATTCAGTACCACTGCGTCAGATATTTAATGCAGCAGACCCTTTCATAGTAGAGCCATTCAATATCCCTCCAGAATATTCTTCTTGTGTGTTATAGTAAAAATATTCCAGAGGGAACTATTGTGTTAAAAAGAAGTTCTCAGTACAGTGAGTTGATGAGTAGAACTGTTAAGATTTTCTTAACTAACTTCCAGGAGACAGACAAGGGTTTTCACAGCATAAGTGGAAAACTAGGAAAACTTCTGCCGCAGGAAAAAAACATGGGACTATGCCACAGTCATAGAATCACCCATTGAGGAACAAATACTTGTCTTGTGTATCAGGTGCGTTGCATAAAGGTGAATTAACTCATTTGGATGTCGTCATACTGGGCAGGAAGATCTCTTCACTCTGCTAGAGATCAGATTTTGCTGATTCAGAAGCTTGTTGGCAAGGCTTCCACTATTTAGGTGTCTGAGTTTTAATCTAAATAAAGAACTGTCAGGGCTGGATATAAGCATGAAAGGAACTTTGGAACTGATAAACTTTTCAAGCAATTGTTTAGTTATCCCAGTGGTATTGAAATGCTTATATAGTAGCCTGGGAAAAGAAGGAGACCAGGTGCAGGCATACTACTGCAGACAGAGCTTCACCTAATGGACAAAGAAATCAGGACAACCTAGAAATAAGATCTAACAGTTTAGCTAGTCCATCTATTTGTCTTTTGGCAGAAGAGAGACAGCAAAATCTGATCTCTCCAGAGGGAAATAATAGTGCAAATGAGACAATAAATCCTTCTGAAAGTCACAGTTACCTCAGTTCTCTTGAAAAGGTGAATAAAATAAATCAGACATGTAAGAATAACACTCTTTGTCAGGCAGTTTCTGTTTTGTAAAGGAAGGAGAATATTCAGATTGAAGGAAATGGGATGAGAGAAAATATTTTTGAGTCTGACAGTTTAATGGTTTTATGTGTAATTTAATGTTTAAATAAGTTTTTAAGTTAGTCATTTACTCCTTTTCTTGTTCATCTAAATACATTAGTCCTGTATCCTTTTTTCCTTGAATAGTGAAAGATACAGGAAAATTGAAAGTTCATAATACAATGAAATGGCTAAATTGTAAAATCATCTATAAAAAAAGAAAACTATATTGCCAGTTGCTCAATACTGTGTAAAGTAGCAAGGGAAGTATTTTCAACTCTGCATTAGCAAGGAAAGCTACAAAGAAGCTATTTTAAAAAGCAGAGTTT
Source organism: Brotogeris chrysoptera (assembly GCA_030323915.1). Classification (NCBI taxonomy): domain Eukaryota; kingdom Metazoa; phylum Chordata; class Aves; order Psittaciformes; family Psittacidae; genus Brotogeris; species Brotogeris chrysoptera. The sequence continues at coordinate 17,485 of JARCZZ010047975.1, read as the reverse complement.
GAAAAGTATGCAGCATCAGCAGAAGTATCATATGGTGTCTGGTAGAAAACTTTAAGAGACTTTAAATCTGAAAAGGAATAGTTATTCTGCATACAATTTCTGTAATTCTTTCAATATTCTTGATACTGAAAATGTTTGAGTTGCAAGAGCAGAAGTTGGGACATAATTCAACAAGTGGAAAAGCCAAGACTGAAACCACTAAGTAGGTCAGAATTTTATGGAAAGTACCACACGTCTTTGGGTCGTATCTTGTAAAGCAGTGATGTTACATACAAATCTTCTCTGCTCTACAGCAGTGATAGCATAAAAAATGTGAGTTTTACATTCTCAAGAGTGAAGCAAACCCCAAAAGACCAGTCTGTCTTTAAATTAGTCTGTGGTTTATGGTAATAGTCCGTTATTACAAATTTGTGTCTTTGTAAGCTGCTGGAGAGGATATCCCTTACAAAAGGAGAACCCAAGGTGCCTGCTTTAGTGGTGGGGTTTAAGATTGTTTTCCTCAGCATTTCTGTTAACTTAATGACAGGGAACTTTCTGCTGAACATGCCAACTTAAATTATTTTATTCAGCATGATGGATTTCTGGCATCCTGCTCTGAATATGGTTTTACCCTATCACTAGTCTGATGAAAACTACTACATTTTTGTGTTAGAGAAAAGGGATTAACCCAGTATTGTAAATGTATGACTCACCATAATCCTCATTTTAAAGATTTTGTTTCAATAATGAATATGGGAATAGCATCATCAGATAGTATCGAAGAGAAGCAGAAGGCAGAGTGGATGCGCAAGGTCATTTATTTTCAGTTTTGGAAATTGTTCGGGATGGTGAGATTTTTTTAATTTATCAGGTGAATATTTGGTCATACTTTATCCCCTCACCCTTTCAGTGATACTATATTTTACGGAAAAGACACTTTAGTCTGTCATTAAATAGCAGACAGTTCTTATGAGGGTGATGAGGCACTGACACAAGTTGCCCAAAGAAGTGGTAAATGCTCCATCCCTGGCAGTGTTCAAGGCCAGGTTGGACAGAGCCTTGGGTGGCATGGTCTAATGTGAGGCGTCCCTGCCCATGGCAGGGAGTTGAACTGAATGATCTTAAGGTCCTTTCCAACCCAAACCATTCTATGATTCTATGACTTCCATTCCTTCCACCACCACTAATTTTGACTTTATGATATTGTCACCTTTGCTCTTGTGTGATAGCATGAGTTTACAGATGTGGTGTCAGGACCCAGCAAAGAAGATAAAATAGTGTTCAGTATTGGCTGAAGCTTATAGCCCTGTAGTAGAATGGTGAACAGCAAGTCCTGCATTTATGCTAAATAACATAATTGTCAAATATAAGTCATGATCTTACAAAGCAAGAGTGACTGCAAATGAGAAGGTTCATGAGGGTGTCAGAAGAGGCTGATCATCTGGTGAGATTCATCTGAAAGATCTTAATGTTAAGTAGATAAGGAAGCATCCTTGCCATTGTTGAAAGACCTGGTGAGACCTCAATTGAAATATTGTATACAACTTTTATCTCACATGTTCCAGAGATATGAATTGGGAACAGAAGTTGTGCTAAGGAGATCTACAAGAATGACTGGAAGAATGATAAATGAGTGTTGTAAGAAGAGACTGTAAGAGCAACTTTGTTTGGCTTAGTAAAATTGAGAGCTAAGAAATCTACAGCGTACGAATGGTGTAGAAGAGGAAGGTATTTTCTTACTATTAAAAGACTAAACACAGTGTAAAGCATATCCCTGTGTCCTGTGAATAGAATACTTGGTGGTTTTCATTGGAAGTGAATAACATGTACTGGAAGGAGTACTACGCTGTTGCCTTGTAACATGCAGATAACTGTTCCTTTTGTTCCTAGCATGGTCTGAGCATGGGTAATTACAGGTAATGGAAGACAGCTGTGATGTACCACACATACTTTTTTCCCCCCCTTTTATCTTTGTGTCAGTGGGCAATGTTTATGAATGTCCTTGTCCCTGACTGTGAAAGCTATAGTTAAAGTTGCAACTCAAATTCAATTGTAAATCTGTGGGTTTATTCCATTCTGGATTTTTTTCCTTGAAGCTTAAGCTTGGTGTTTCTTTTTTCTTATTCTGCTTTTGACAAGCTTGTTGGTTTTTTCTTTGGCTTGTAGGAGCATCCTCTAAAATACTGGAGTAGTGTGCATCAAGGATCCCAAATACCTAAGTTACTTTGCAGTCTTTTTTTTTAATAGAGACATTTCATCACAAAACAAAAGAGGAATTTCTGTGACACTGTCATAGTCCTCATTTGCCTGTTTTGTTGAGCTGTTCTCACATGCTTATGATGCACATTGACAAGTAAGTAAATCTATCCATTTTTTCCTGCATATAATCGATAAGACAGTTGAAGCATTTGTTTCTGCTTTCTGTGCACCAATCCAAAGAGATTTCAGGGCCCAGGAATTTCTTTTGTTTCATGCTAATGGATGTCTGGATAACTGTTTGAGTAACCTGGTCACCTCCGTCAGAAAGTTTAGTCACCTCTGTCAAATAAAGTGTAAGATAAATTCTTTTTGCATTGACTTAACTTGTTCTAAGAGCGCCTTATGTACAGAGCCATCCTGCACATTCCAGGTGCTTTTAATTTTCTGGGTGTTTATAAAAGGAAAACGATCCATTCATCAAAATAGTTAGCTATTCTTTCTCACTAAACTTCAGATTTACCATATTTTGCAATTGGATCCTGCTATATTGCAGATGTTAATTGTTTGACTAAGTTAATTGGTCAAGTTAATAGGTTCTTTGGTGGGAAAGGGTTTACTAAAATGGATAAAATCCAACATATACACATTGTGGCCATTAAAACCTCAAAGGAAATTGTTATCTACAGGTAACATTTTTGCCAATTGTACTTTCTTTTTGCTCACCATTTGATAAGGTTTAGTTTAAAAGGCTCCTTCTCTGAGTCACTTTTTTCTTTGAGTGGAGTTTTAATGATGTTGTCTGTGAGTATATACATACATGCCCCCTGCATAATACTTTTTGTTTTGAAATGCATCTGCAGCTAGTTGTACGCTGACTGCTTTCCTTCATGCAGCATTTTTTAGCCAAGAGGGTGTTACTCTTAGATAAGTAATTCTGAGTCTTCAAAGCTTCCAGTTTGTGCACGAGAAAAAGTACACAAGTATTCCTAATGTGTTTCTTCTGAAGTGAGGGAACTCCGCTGCTAAATGCATATTTGCACTCAGTTGTTCACATCATAAAATCTAGTTCAGTTGCAATGATTACTGTCTTTAGAAGGAAAAGGTATGCAGTTTTTATGGAAAAATTAAAATATGAGTAAGTTTTAGCCAGGAGTAGGTTTGGTAGTTGGGTTTTGTTTGGCTGGTTTTAGTGGGAAGACTTTCCTTCTCAGGCCCCCTTCCACAAATTCAAGTCGAGCTTTGTGTTAAATACAGGGAAGCTGTTGCTCTATCTGAGTATACAGATAGTCCAGAATGAAACTCTGGTAATGTTAAATAGCTGTACTTAGTGCTGAGACTGTCCAACTCGTAGCAAAGAAGTACAGCCTAATTGCAGTACTCTTTACTGGATTCCTCTTGTGTTTTTATTTACACTTTTAATCTCACAAGTGCCATTGACTCAAGTTCTGTATTTTCTGTGGGCCTTCACTTGGTTTGTTGTATGTCAGAATTGAAACTTCTGAAGCAGCAGAGATGGGTGGCAGAGAACACGTCAGCAGAGAACTTCCTTTAGAAACCTGTCCTTTTGTTATCAGTCCCGTTCCATTGAGTATTTTCCAAGGTGTAATAGAGACTTTTAATGCTATTGTTTAATTAAACTATTAAATTGTTATCCTAAATTGACTAATTCAATCTCCTGTTCCTAATTCAGCTCCTTTGTCTTGGCCTAAAGATATTGCCTGTTGATGTGGTGCTTTCTTTGAGATGCCTTAGTTTCTCCTTCTATCCTAAAGCTTGGCCTCTTTAGTTTATAGGCTATCTTGTACAGAGCCATCCAGCGGGTGTAATAACTGTTTATTTCTGAAGAGGAACAGCTTATAGTTTTGATTATTTAATGTTCACAGTGCTCGGTGGTGTGCCTGGCTGACACCCAGCTACCAGGGTATATCTGACCTGTAAAGAGGAAAGTCTGAAAAGGACAAATCCTACAGGGAGACTTACAGCAAAGAATTAACTTAGGTTGAATTTCTTTAATGAAGTAAGTTTTCAAATATCTCTATATATTTCCAATACATACTTCTTTTCTCTACTGCAAGGGTGGAGTGTATGCCTAGGAATTAAACTTACTGAAAAAAGATGTTTATTTTAGTAAGGAATTAAACAAAGACTGTTGTCCTGATATGCTGAAGCCTGGTGAGCTTATTCCTTGAGAGTGGCGTAAAAAGGAACACAGAAGTGGAGAGGACAGCTGATGCATAACACCAGCGAGAATTGAACTGTTGCTGAAGTTGAATAATGGAACGCAATAAAACATCACCTTGGAGCTGATGCCTTTTGAGGTAGCACAGTGATGTGTTCATCGCAAGCTGACAAAGCAACGTTCTTGGGTTTTGTCTTGGACAAATGAAGAAAGGCATGCCAGTGTCATTCTTCAAGTAGAAAGCCGAGCCTGAGCTAAAGCTGGTGCTGTAAGCTATCAGCTGCCTTAGAGAACTCAACAGAGTTTGAAGACAGAAAAAATGAAGTGCTATATTTTGATCACATTAACTGGAGCTTTTGTAAAGTCTTGTGGGAATAGCAAACTTAGTACATGGAATCAGAGAGGAAACTTACCTGCAGGATACTTCCCATCTGATTGCTAAATAATGTTTAGACTTGGGCATAAACAAATCTGTTCCTCGGTTGGCAGTTTGCTGTAACTGCACAGTTTAATAGGGTCATTCTTAGAATAGACCCATTGTCTGTCAGTGCAGCGTTGACTCGGATGAGATGACAGGAAAAACCTTGGTTCTGTGCACTGCAGCAAGTCAGATGTTTCCATTCCTGTCTGCTGGAAGCAATTTTTTGCAGCCTTGGCTTTTAGCATTTTAGTAGCAGCTTCCAAAGGACTGGTAATGTGGTGGCTAGGAGGGTGGTCTGGTTTAGTAGCTGCTTGATGCAATATCTAACTTCCTGACTGGTATCTTTTTAAAGGGAGAGAGAACTGTGGTGTTGAATTCCTGGGAGGATTATGCTGTGAGAATTAAGAAGAGAAATCTACATGAGATCCAGACCTTTTGTTAGGGCTACTGATACGTATGCTGAAATCAGTGGGATGCACTTGTGAGCAGTAACTCTAATAGAAGACACCTGAGAACATTAGATGTGTACTCAGGCATCTAGGTATACCTGGGTCAATACATAACACCATGAAATATGTAGAGGAATACGTAGAGGCACATGTACTTGTTTTCTTTGTAGCTCAGTCATTCATAATAGGAGGGGAAGGGAAAAAACAATGCCAAAAGTTTCCTTTTTTTTTTTCCATCCAGGTGAAAAGGCTACTGACTCTGGAAATTTTTGTTCAGCCGTTGTTTTCTTGCGCCCTCCCTCACTATTGAATTCCAGTCTTTTTGTACAAAATAGGTTGTGAAAGCTTTTCCGTCTTCTTCTTAGAATCCGTTGTTGTTTATTAACAGAAGAACTGTAAAGTAAGAAAAATATACTTTGAAGTTATCATTATAGAAATTGCATATTTTAATGCATACAGATTTTGCTCTTACATCTTCCGAGTAATTAATAACTAATTTCATACTGTCGGTCCTTTTTACACAGGTTGCACTGCCATAGACAGTAAGATACCATTGTTCTGTTAATGTTTTGAATAGATCAAATTTTAATGTTACACCCCGTGCTACTTTTTGTTTCTTTTTTCTTTTGCTAAGTAGCTTTTCCTGTATACCGCTTTTATGAACTTCTCAGAGTTTTGAGTCTGAGTACATCACAGAACTTGTGTAGATCCGTACTCGCAGAAAAATGGACTTGTCTTTTGGAATCGCCTTTATATATCGTGGAGCTGGTATGTCAAGGTTTATGTTGGTTTTGGCCAGCAGTGAGTTTTAATCTTGGGATTAAAATTAAGGTGAAGTTGACTTCACTGTTATCAAGATTGCTATTCCCAGCATCACAAGCTCAGCCCTTTATGGACAGTAGAGTTACAGAGTTATCCATGAAGGGGAGAAAACAACAGCAAAAATATTGTAAAACTGTGATTTGTATATATGCAAGGTAGAGACTCTGGAGCTTGGATGCTAGATTGTAGTCTGATTTTGTAACTCCAGAAATTAGGTTGGTTGCTTTGTATTTATCCCTTTAAATAACGCTTTTTTTTTTTATAAGTACATTTCTGAAAGATTAATCACGGAACTTTACAAATGCTTTACAAACAAAAGTGAACTTAAAGGTGGAAGGTTGGGGTATTTAAAGACACTTGAGCGCCTCCAGGTTGGATGTCCTATGTGACTTCAGAAGTGCCTAAACAGGCATTTAGTTGAGTAGGTAATTATCTATGTTGGTGAAAAATGCTTCTGAAAGTGTGTTGCTCACTGATAAGCATTCATGCCTATATGAATATTTAGCTGCTTGTAGCATTGTTCATAGGGCTCTCGGCACCTGACTGGTGCTCAGCTTGGGCCACGTAGATAGGCTGTTTCTCATTATTGAAGCATAAGAACTTGCCTAGCAAGGAATTGGGTGAAGTTTGGGAGATGTTGGGGTACGAAATAAGTTCATGAGGTTTCTGATGCCTCGTTTTCCTGGCTGCTGCTTTGCATTCAGATAGTGGATTCCAGTTTATAACAGCGCATATATGTTTTTGTCCATCTCCGTGTCTCCCATGCTCCCCTCAACTTAATGACATTTTTTTTTGTCAATAAACCACAAATAAGCACTGACAAACCCCCAAATCCAATATTTATGTAAAATAATTCAGGGAAGATGCAGCTGAATGTGCTCATTTTCCAGAGTGTTCAGTTGGTTTTTGTCTGCTCACTGAGCGTGAGATAGAATTTTCACCTAGCAATTTCAGATAGACTTTCATCTTGCAGAAACCATTTTCTGGCAATTCAGGTTGTTTGCAGTATTTGGTTGGGCAAGCTAGAGGCATTGTGTCTTGGTGCAATGCCTTGTCACTAGGTTAGTTTAGCAAGATGCCCTGTTTGAGACTGGAAATTAAAGCACCAGCTTGATAAAGAAAAGATCTTTTGTTGTGTGTGTATATGACTGTGCCCACGCACCTGTGCATATGCACTCTCAAATTGAGGATATGCATTCTTCACCTCTGCTAAATTTATGTCCTTTCAGCTTCCTTGCCAGGTTTTCATTTGGCTCAGCTTGTTCTTTCTGGCTTTGTTGGTCTCATCCAAGAGAGAAATATCTTTGTCTTGTGAAGAGTAAAGAAATTACCTCAAGATTTTATTATGTTTTTACTGTTTAGGTTTGTAATAGCAATATGCAAGTTACCACAAATTATTACTGTTTAGGCTGGGGAGCATTCATGTCTGAAGAACCTAATGTTGCACTTTGAATTTTGATAATCATAATAATAGAAAATTGATGCTACGGTGTAAACAATACAGGCCCTGGAATACACTGAAACTGAGCTTGGTTACAATTCCAGCACGTGTGCAAATTACTGCAATTGCTTTCTCTCTGACTTGACATCACCTACTGAAATGAAGAGGAAAATCTCAGCAGTATCGATTCATGTCTGAAGGGTTTCACTTACGCTGAATGTCAGATGAAGTTTATTTTACAGTGAGGGAGAAAATGATAGAACTTTTTTGTTTAAATTATAGGCTTTTGGTTTTTTAAGGGTTTCTTTGCCAAGAAAGGTTGTACCAGGTGGTACTTAAGGTCTCTTCCAGGCTGGTATTCCAGCCTGGTATGTTTCTATGAAAATTAAGAAATACATGTAAAAGACAAAGCACATAATAGTTTGGATCACTTTTCCAGGCTCTATTAATTATCCTGAAATAGGTGCGATTTTTATTTCTATTAAAATATCAGAGAATAATTCTGTAGTGTTTGCTGCAGTAGAATAAGAAAGAGGACACTGAAGCTATCCAAATCTGTACCTTCCAAGAAAGATACCTCTAAAACCTGGAATTAGATGTTTGTAATTTCATGTAATATTTAACTCATTTTCATTTACTAAAGATAAATCTTATTTAATATTGCAGATTATTTCTTTCTCTTTATACTTTCTATGTTGGTTAAGTTATTTTAAAGCCTGTTTCGAAAGTACTTTGACTTGGAGTCAAATCCAAGCAGTATTTACCTTTTATCTTTCTTATTTTGGAGTCACAGTTCATGCAAATTTGGTTATCAGTGAACTAATACCATCTACTCCAGATAAAGATTCAAATAATTATCAGAAGGTTCAATGCTTGTGTGAATAATATCTGGATGTATTTTTGGAAGAAGCGGATATTAGCACATAAGCACTGAGAATGCATGTTGTTGTTTCAACATCACGGGCAGTAATCAACAACACAAAAGAAATGTGATTGCCATGTCATTACCACTGCTGGTATTTATTTTATACTTTGGCACAGAAGACATTGCTTCAACAACCTTTTTTGTGATGCATCTTATTTTGGTATTGTTCTTCATGTTAAGATAGCAGAGTCAAAAGTCTTTCATGAATAGAGGTGGCATAAATGTTAGGTAATGCTTTGTTTTGTCTGCTTGTAAATGGGATCTAAAACCAATTTGGATATTATATGAAATTTAATACCTGGAAAGAATTGAAGGTTTTTGTACTGTCCTCTGGAATTCTGTCATACCGTTTTCTGGGACTCACTATAAAAAGTTTGGCCAAGATCACAGGTTCAATCCCTTGCTTGTGATGCTAGCACTCACCAGACTGTCTTTCACACCCTAGCTATGCTTCAGAGAGCATCTGTTTGTTAGAAAAGCCAAGTATTTCAAGTGTATTACTGAATTCTAAGCTTTGTCCCTTTCATCTAGAAGAAAATACATTCTTTTCCAGGATTTGGAAAGTACATTCTTTCAAGTCCCCAAAAATATTTTCTGAATTAAAATACTTGAAGAGACATCAGTTTAGTCTCCTGCCAGCTGCTCATCTTGAATGAAGCAGAACAAAACAGCTTCCTTAAGCCAGAACTTTGCAAGTTTGCCTTGGTTTTGAACTGGGCAGTGTAATTTCTCGTTGGTTGTTTTTTTCTTTTTGCTGTAAGCAGTCTTATTTCTGTGTGTAACATTGCCAAGATGTAATCACTACTTAATATGGCAAGAGAGAGTTTTTTCACAGATGTATTTTAGTTTTTACCTTGCTTGACACCCTGCCCTTTTGTCCTTGGCTTGCTGAAATTACCTTGGCTTCTCCTCCGTTGATGCGGTTTTTATTTCTTTGTCCATAGCTCTGGACATACGTATCTCCTGAGAAGGAACTCAAAAAGGGAATTTTTCACTGCTTCCCATCCAGGAAATCTGAAACTGATTCAAGACCCGTAACATCTAGAATAATTCCATATGTGCTGTATTGCTGTTTTCAAATCTTACTGTTCTTTATTTGTATCTAGCTAAGGACGTAGTTAACAGAATGACAGCTTAGGAAATCTGCTGTTTAATAAGACTGCTTTGTGTGCTTTTTTCCTCCATTTGGCTTTTTTTCCTCCACCTCTATTTATACAAATCCAAAATGGCTTGGAAGTCTTCAGGCAGTGATGGCAACTCTCATGGGTGAGAGGCATCACAGCCCATAGCAAATGGCACGGAGAAATTGCTAAGGCAGAGTGGTTGTCCTCAGTGCAGGGTGCCACCTTGCTCTTCCAGGCAAGCCCTGCAGCCTTATTAGAGTGCTTGAACCTGGTAGCCATTAACTTCTTCTATGACAAGTCTACCAGGCAGAATTCCTTTAGGTTAGTGTGACAGTTGTTGCATTGGCAGCATTAGTGAAATATATAATTTCCCTTCTTCAGTGGTGACCAGCAATGTTCAGAAGTATTTCACATTTATTTTTATCAGGGCTTTACAGGACTGATACTTTGAAATGCGCAAGTAGAAGCTGTACTTTTCCTGCCTGGTTTTGATAAACGTTCCTGGTTTGCCTTAGAAAATCTTCCCATGTAACTGGCTGCATTTAGTTAGTAAATCTCTGTTTTCATGAAACAATAACAATGAAAAATAAGTTTAGATTTTTAACATAGCATGAAGTGTTGAGTAGATAGCTGGGGAAATCACTGTCAACTTTTCAGCTACTTTTCACAGTGCTAGTTTTCTTATGCTGTGAATATTATCATTTAGTTACTGCTAATGTGTAATGGCTGTTCAGAGTTCTCAAAGGAAGATAGAGATCTCAAAGGATTGACTTATTTATGCTTCCTGCTATTTTTTCACTCCATATAAATCTCAGAAATGCAGAAGATGCTGAAGTCGTAGGAAGTAGAGAGTACTGCTTCCTTTAATACAAGTTGGGGCAGCTTTATTGGTTTGAAAAGATATAAATCCAGGTTTCAGAGAGAGGGTTCTTCAGCGAAAGCTCAGAACCCAGGTTCCCCTTCTGACTTCCAAGTGCTGTTTATTCTGTATATTAGAGAGGATGTAGCTACTGCTGTCTTTACTTCTGGGACTGTTTACTTCTGGGACTCTTTTCTTCTGGGACCTTATTTCTACACTTGGGATGAAGGAGGTTCAGTGGAGCCTGCAAGCCTGTTTAATGCAAGTCACAATGTGAGGTATGTAGTGGCAAATCATGTGTTGAAGGTTTTCTTCTTTAACAGCTTTCCTTTTGGACAGCTATTACGAGGGAATGCGGGCAGTTAGTTTCATTTCAGCAAGATGAGACAATGAGGGTAAGTCAGGTTGTGATTTTTTCCTAATCCTCCCAGTGTGTGTGGAGTGGAAATAAACCACAAAGTTCAAGCTCATTTTTCCATTTTGAGTAGTATTACTAAAATCTTCTTGGACAAAAGTAATATAATAAAATGTTGTTCACAAGATGTGTTTTCTGTAATAAAATGAGGACAGTAATGCATCTTTTAAATAGGATTGATTATTTATTAACTCAGTGACACTGTATCATTGTTTTGTTCGAGTATGCATTTGCTTGTCCTTCAGTTGTTGCACTTCACAAGATGCTAGAGTTTGTTTTCCCTCTGGCAAACTGCTAAAGTACAAGCGATTTTTGGCTTCAAAACCCAACAAAACAGTCATCAAATCTGAGTTCAGGAGAAGGTAAGCTACTTACTGGCACACATTGCAAATTATATTTGCCTTCTCAGACCCTGTTTTGAATACTGTGGATTGATTAACTATGCATGTTTGGAAGGATTTTACTTAGCATAGTATTTTTGCATTCAAGCAGTAGATTAACTGGAAAATGAGTCATTAAACATGATTAACATTTAATTTCTTCTAGGTAGACACAAGCTTGCAATAGCGTTGTACTTCCTGTGACTGTAAAAGTGAACCCAAGGCAGGATGATCTGCTGGTTTACATTTAGAAGAGTTCACTGTGGTGAATGGAAGTCTTTCCCTTCAGTGCAGGTTTTAGTGGCTTCTAATGAATCTTTGTCTTCATATTTCTGTTCTATGATTCTCTCGTTTTTATTCTACTTTACAAAGCCCTTTTAAACCCTTGGTCATCATGTAAAGGAGACTTGCACAACTGTTATTCACAATTTGAATAAGTATTTAACAAAACTTAAGAGTATTATTATCCTTGGTTAGACTGATCCTGTTGCTTTCAGTTTCATAACTGAAGACAATAATCTAAGAAAATAATCTCTCCTAGTCATTAGTTTTTTTGTGTTGGATAACCTTTACTGTTCATTTCCCCATCTTTTTTCATTTTAATACAGTAGTGTAAATGTCTTTATTTTTGTATAGTGATGCTACATCTGGAGGCGCATTAAGAACAGTGTATTTCCTTGCCAGGATGAAAAAATATATGGACACAGAATTACAGTGAAAAAGGTTCAACATTCTCACTTCATACTTTCCTGTCAGTATAAACTTCTGAATGTAATATATCAAGTCTACCTCTCAGGTATGAGGGAATATTGCTTAAAAAGTGAGCGTATGTAATGCTGTAGACTAAAGAGTTCCATCTATTTTTCACAGTGATTTATTATTTAAGTATTATTACAATGCCTTTTCTTATTCCCTCCACTCAATATAGCCAAATTATAAGTATTTAGGAAACAAAATTATTATAATTGTATGCAGAGAATATATTGTATATAATTCGCAGAAGTTGATACTTTCTGTCTCTAACAGTATTTGGATGTTATGAAATACTCATTGCAGGAGAGCTTGAGAGTCAGCATCTGATTAGAAGGACTGAACTCTGAAAATATATTAAAAGCTGTTGAGTGTTTGATCTGGTAGCACTTAGTAGGTCAAAGGCATTTAGGGGTCACTGCACTTGTACAGATAAAGACATCAGAGTAACCAGGGGGGTAGCATAAATTATTATTTCTACAGTAGTCCTGCCGGAGGATTAATAGGTTAGCTTTATCGGGTTAGTTTAACAGCTTTTAGGGCAGTCAGAACTAAACTTCTTCCACTGTTTATTTAGGGGTTTTTAGTGGGGTTTTTTTCTTGGTATAAATGTTCTTCCAAGTTACAGTGAGTGAAAGGGATGTTTTGTTCTGTAAATCCTATTATGAACCTCGCCCTTTCCACTTTCTCCATTTGGAAGCGTTTTGTGACATTTAATGAGCTTGAGCACTGGATGAAAGAAGATTTAGACTTCTCATACACATGCCGCTGGGCTTGCATCAGCAACACAGACAAAAATGAAAGTACATCGTAAAGATGTACAGGGTTTGCCACAGCTCTTGCCTGGACTTCCTGGCATGCTATGGAGAATGTGTGACTGTTAATGTTTCCTGCCTGAAAGTAGCGGCAAATCGTCAAGTGTCTGTTTTATCCTGGTTGCACTTAATCACTCAGTTGTGTGTGCAGAGCTATTGCACAGGAGTTGAATTTTGCATATGTTTGGTGGCTTTAGGAAAAAAAAAAAGTTGTGTATCTTTTTCTTGAATTGTCTTCCACTCCCTTATTTTTTTAATGTTGTGTCTTTCCCCAAACCAAATACTCACTCTTCAGAACAGCAGAAATGGCCTGCTGCTGCTTGTACGAAATGCCGAATTAAAGACTGAGACAAGCTATTAGTAGGCTGGAGCTGTTTACTGATATTTACGAGTTCTCAGATGTCATTTGTTATACCAGAGCAATCACAGCTGAAAGATACGTGCAGGATGTACAGCGTGTAGCATGATGCTGTGCCAGCTCAGCTTCTGCACGTCTGGCAGAAAAAAACCTGCAATGATCTGTTGCCAAAATGCTAACAAGGGCCTATGTATCTTTTCTGCTGAAATATTTTCTGAATCACCAGTGATCCGTGTGGCAGGCACCGATTTCAGAATGCTTTGTTCATGCAAAATCCACTAAATCAGAGTCTGGTTTCCGAAGTCATGTACTCCATCATCCCTCGCTGCTCTTTCATCATCTCAGCAAATGTAAATATTGCAGCATTTCTTTCTAACCATTTCCTGGATGGAGGAGGTGTCCTCCAGGCAGTCATGGAGTTAGTCTTGAAATTTCTGTGCACATCCGTGATGGCATGTGATTTGACCATTTAGTAGTGGGATAAGTGACTTTTACCCATTTGGAACCTTAGAGGAATGTAGCTCTTGCCTGGAGAGAGAAGCCCACTTCATGCTGGCTGGTCAGTTTGCTTTTCTAACAATTACATAGTACTTTGAGGCAGCATAAAGGCACCTTCAGGCTCAAATATTTACACCATTCTAAAAGATTCTTGTGCAACATTATAATCTTATGAAATACGTTTTTACACAAAATAATTACCAGTAATTCAAGATACAGCCTAATACTTTATAAGCACCATGAGGTGTTTTGAATGGCAAAGTCTACCTTGATGTGTCCTGCAGCAAAGGTGTTGCTGAGGATGGGCTAGAAAAACAGGATTTTTGACCACTTTTCAGTTTTCTGTTTCTTTTTAACCCCAAAAGAATAGTATCCCACTGTGTGAAAGTTTTGCCTCATTAGTCTTTGGCAAAACTCCACAAATCAGTTGTATGATGGAGTCTGCCTTCTAGGAAAAAGCGACCATGAGTGTTGGGCAAAAATATACATGCTCCTCTTCATTTTCTTAGGATGTTAACTCTCTTGTCATGCCTTTCCGTCTCTCCTGCGCTCTCATATGCATATTCTCCCATGTACGCATGTAAAAGTATGTTGTCAGCTGCCATTTGTTTCCTGAAGTGTTTTTTGCCTGGTTTATTTTTTGCAAGTATGCTTTCTGTATGCTGCTGCTGCTGGAATGACAGCATATTAACTCTGAGATGATGAACTGCAGAGTGGCTCTTTGGCAGTTGTTGCTGTTCTGATCTCTAATGCTTTTTTCTAGCTGCGGTATCCTTTGATGCTTCAGAAGTCACATCCTTTCTAAATTGACATATACAGAGAATCAAAAGCTATATTTTAATTAGAGATAAGAGCGGTGCAAAAGTCCTTTTGGCCAATAGCCATGACATGCGTTAATAAAGTGCTATAACTTTCACTTAGTGCTCTTTTCAAATCACTACAAGCACTTTCTCTTCTTCATGCAATAAATGTAAGCCATAGAGCTCAATTGCTATTACTCAGAGCTGCAAATTCTAAAAGAACGAAATTTATTAGCGCCATGTAGAGAATACTCAAATACCTGAGTTGCTCTCAACTGTGTTTGGCTTGATTTGGATTGGGTTGAAAATTTTACAGATTAATCACATTAATGTGCTTTTTAGGAGGTAAGAGACGTTCCTTTTAATTTATGTGTGACTGTTTCGCAGCCAAAGAGCACATTAGTGTTCAGTCTTTTATCAAGAACAGATAGCTCTTCCGCTTTCTTCTGCCCGCCCTCTGTCCCCTCTCGGCTGTGAGGGGACAGGTGACATTGTGGTACCGTGGTTTCTTTCTGTGCCCATTGCCTAATTTCTAAACACTTATCCTGTCATTTTCTATAGGTCTGTTTAGTGGCCATCCCATTTTCTTGTCAAGATGTACTTTTCACCTTCTCTTTGTCGTCAGTTGAGCCACTCTCCTTTTTGCCACATCTTCCTTACTCTCCATTATTACCGGTTAAATCTTTACCTCTTTGCCCCACACTCTACAAACCCTTCATTTAAAAGAAAAATAAATAATCTATTTTGCCTTCTCTCGCCCTGTGTGTTCACAATATCATAAGGACTTTGGGTTTCACTTGTTTTGTAGATAATGTCTGCAATATGATTGTGATTTATAGGATTATTATTTATGAGTGGTCTCCAATTACATATTTTTTATTGTAATACTGTACATAATAATCTTTAAGATAAAAATCCCTTAAATACCTCCTTGGGCTGATGCTATGTACATATTTTTGTGAAATGAAAATAGATGGGTTGCGTTATAAGTTTGAAGCAAAAAGTATAATAACCTTTGCTAGACAATGCAGGTTTTATCTTATCTGGTTGAGTTGTACAGATAATTATTGGAGATGGTCAGACTTGCTTTGCTGAAATATTCATGTAATGTTTCTCTTGCCTTTCAGTGTTTGCTTTAAGTGGTTATTCCAGTATGGTTATGCTCACCTCTCTGCACCACAGTGCTTCACAGAGCTGAATTTCAGCTGAACTATAAAATAGTTTAGAAGAAGCTTTGGTTCTGCTCTTTCTCTTTACTTAATAGCAAAACACTGTTTATGTACTCCAAAGGATTGCAGTCAGACTTTTAACTATCCCATTTTGAAATCCCTACAGTAGTTCTGTATGAATGCTAATTTTTTTCTTTGTTAATTTAGATGGCACATTTATTTTGGGAACACAGTCACTTTCATTGTATGAATGTTTTAATAGATTGTACATAAGTCCCAATGGTTTCTATTAGTTGTGCATAATAAATTACCTTGTTTGCCTTGTTAGTATGCCTTGTACTCGCTTAACTTGTGGATCTATGAGATGCTTGGGTCCTTAGCTATCACTAGAGAATACCTGAATGGAAAATGAACCTGCCTTTAAGTTACAGAGGGATAAACTCTAGTTTTCAGTAGCTGGCTGTGAGCTGATAGCCTCCACAGATAGAAAGGTGGTCTAGCCTTGTGGGCCAGCTGCTGACACTGGTATATCATCGTATCAGTGACTAGGCTGAGAAATGGCAATGCATATGATTCTGTAACTAGTTTTCTTGTTTGAACTAACAAGATGTGTGCCCATTCTGTGATTTCCAGAGTCTGCATGAAACCATCGATCATCATTTCTGTGCGCAGCCTTTTAAAAGCAGCCATGGTCTTTATGTCTTTGGTTTTACCATCTGAAACCAAGAAAAGTAGTAATAGACCTTCTAAATATTTTAAACTAAAACCCCACTAAACATAGTTTACTGAATTTACTTCAAAAAACTGGAATACATTCCATTATAATTTAATTCTATTTCAGGGTTTTAAGTGCATATTACAGACTTAAAATACAAATCAGGGCTTTTTTCTAAGGGAATTAGAAACTAACTCTGGAACATGTTTCTGGTGCACAAACCTTCAGAGGACTGAGGTCTAAAAATATGCACAAATGATCACAGGGGTAAATGCTTTTGAAATTGCAGGCAAATTATGAAATAAGTGTAGGTTCATGTGGTTAAAATTCATTAATGATTGAAATTAATGATAGTTTTAGTATCTCTAATAGAAAGTGTGCAGTTTATTTGTTTAGAATATGATAAACTTTTGGTTGTAAATGAGTGAACAGAGAGTGCTCATTTGCAGGCTCTCATTGAATAGCCGCAGTCAGTATCAGAGGGTTGTTGAAAGGAAGGTAAATCATAGAACAGTTAGGGTTGGAAAGGACCTTAAGAACATCTAGTTCCAGCCCCTCTGCCATGGGCAGGGGCACCTCACACTTGCCCCCAAAGGCTCTGTCCAGCCCGGCCTTGAACACCGCCAGTGATGTATATACTCAAGCAAAAACGAAAGATGCAAAACAAAACAATGACCTGTTCCTCTGTGGTCTTGCTCAATTCCAGAAGTCAGCGAGCAGCTACCAACAGAGGTACCAAGCAGTAACATTCACAGATGGAGTTCTAGTACATCTGCTATGTCGATTTCCTTGCTCCTCCTCTAGTTGCACTGAGAGTCGGACACTTACTGTGGGATATAAGCTGGTACATGGACAGTTAAATCTAGAATTGTTTCTCCTTCTGTGACTCGACTTTAAGAAGGACCTCTCTTACAGATGCTGTGTTTTCTGGAGTGGAAAAACCAGTTAAAATTAGCTCACTATCTCCTCAACTATCCAGAAGCATTTCTATTAGAAACAAACTTGTATGAAGCATACAGGAAATGCTGGCACGTGCCTAATTTCATTCAGAGCTGCTTTTGGATCCAGCCACAAGTATAGGTGAAGCCTGGTAAGGATGTTTAATTATATATTTAACTATATCATAGAATCATAGAATCATAGACTAGTTAGGGTTAGAAATTACCTTAAGATCCAACCCCACCTGC
>JARCZZ010047973.1:0-24412 GCA_030323915.1 Brotogeris chrysoptera | reverse complement strand
CTGGGAACAACGCTGATAACACCAATTTTTTTTTTTATTTTTTTTTTTTTTTGCTAAGTTTTCAGTTGTTGCTAAGTAATGTTTGCTCCAATCCAGGACTTTCTGAGTCTCATGTTCTGCCAGGGAGGAGGGGAAGCTGGGAGGAAGCAGAGACAGGACACTGGACCCAAACTAACCAAACAGGTATTCCATACCACAGCACATCATGCCCAAAATATAAAGTGGAGAGAGTTACCCAGAAGGGCTAGTTAGCTGCGTGGGTTGTATTCTTTTGCTTTAAGGCTTAAAAAATTAAGAATTTGCAAAATGTCCTGGAATGTAAGGTAATCATGCATGTTTGACATCTATCTATGTTTTGTAGCAGAGAGAAAAATTGGAAGTGGTTTCTAAGGCATAAACATCTAAGTAGGAGAATGAGTTATTGTATATTAGATGGAGCAAAATTCACTTATTCTCCCCTAAGTAGTAAAGGAAATTACTAATAAACCTTAAACCTGTGCATTCATAAAGGAGTATGAAATTGTACATTAACTGAAAGGGCATAAACATTTCCAGCTCCCATGCAAAATCACCATTTAGACATAGAGCAGTCATAATTTTAGTTCAATACGTTAACACTTCGTCCATGTAAATGCTGAAGGAGAAATAAAAATTCACCTTAACACCAAGTAAAATCTGGAAAACATACAAGATATTCCTTGAAGTCACAATGTTCCTTTTTCTCATCCCTTCTTTATATGCAGATCATTAGATGTTACTTTTACCTGTCTTTCATAGTTCTTTGAATTCAATGAAATCAAATTTTTGAAATTTGTGATTTCAGATTTCTTGTCGGTTTTTTAAGTGCTGGCTACCTTGTCTTGGGCACCAGGAGAAAAAAACCAAAATATACCAGAAATATCATTTCACTAGACTACAGATTTATTAAATGATTTCAGGGAATAATCCAATAATAGGCATTCCAGCATAGAACATAATTTATTTTATAAAAATTACCATATGGTAAAAACTTGTTCTCACTTACAATCACCCCATCCCCTCTTCTGCCTCCAATCTGTCAATGTGAACAGTTTCTGAACACCACTTTATGAGACTTCCCCCTCATAATGTGATAAATGAGTCAAAAAAGAGGGAACAGGTCTTTACAATACTAAGTAAATTCTTCATGATTATTTCTCAAGTACTTTCTAAAATGTCCTGTTCCTGAATTGTTTCAAATCCCAATCTGGTGATGAAAAACCTGCTAATTGAATAAGACAATAAGATTTTGCCATTTTAAGAAAATATTAATCTAGCTGTCTCATTCATCCATATTCCATAATCCTCCAGTAAAAACATAAATAATAATTTTTAATTAGCTTAACATAATCCAGTAGTACACTTCTTACCTCCAAACACCACATAGTGTGAAATCCACAAAAGTTCCCAAAGCCACCATTTTGAAAGGAATTTTTAGAGTTTGGAAAATTTATTCCAATTATAATAAATATCTGTCAGGATATTTACTATATATTCTATTTCAGAAACACAGACATTAATTATCTTCTGAACGAACATTTTTAGTCAGATTTTTAAAGCCTACCCATGTAGTACCAATGAACATTTGGAAGTAACACTCAAATCAAAATAAAAATATTTTTGTTATTTCTTCTCAAGTTCTCATGCTCATACAATACCTATTGCATCAAAAATTCTCCAAAATGAAGTGAAATCTTCTTTAAAACACCCAACCCCAAACAATAAAAAGCCCTCATAAACCCAAATACCTTAGATTGTAAGAGAAGAGATTATTCAATGTAAATTTCATGAAAGAAATTATTTAGTGAGTAAACGCATTCCTAAAAAGCAGAGGAAGAATTAAAGAAGCTATTGATTTTGACCAATTCCTACCACACTTCATAGCACACAATTACATTCCTAAGATACCCAACTAACTAAGCAAAAAAAATAAAAAAGAACCCAAACCAAGAAAAAGACACCCGATGCTAAAGAAAATAATAACTAAAAATATGATAAAATATTCAATATAATTGAAATATCAGAAAATACTATGTAAGAGAGAGTTATTTTTAATTATAGAAGAAAAATTGTTAGGAAAAATATTTATAAATCTATCCTGATGTAATTTACAAATAACAGCCAACAGAGAGAAGCATCACAAAATGTAGATATTTACATATTTAAGGAAATAAAAAACAGTGGCTTAAGTGATAAAAGAATTTTTTCTTTGGAGCTCATAATATAATTTCTGAAAAGAATTATTCATATGAATGCCAAAATAATATCGATCCTTACCCATATAATCTTAAATAGCTGCACATAACTCACAATAACACAAAGAACTAATTTTTAATACATAAAATAATAAAAAAAAAACAAAAAACAAATTAACCCCCCCCCCCCCAACATTTGAGTAAGCAGTAGATTTTTCTGTCTTCTTGACTACTGTAAAATAACACTTTACTCCACCTGTAAGGGATGGCATGGCATTATGACACTATTTTTTCTTTCTTCCTTTTTTTTTTTTCCTAGCTAAGATGAAATTCTGCAAACTTATAAATCTCTGTACTTGCATTCTATTCTGTTGCACTACAACAAACACAAATAAACAAAATCTCTTGAAGGAGAATCAACGCTATCCAAATTTCAAGTGGAAACAGAATTTCATGAAAAGCATGACTTATTTTTTAAAGATGAACTGGGATTACTTCAAGACATTTTCTGACTAATTTATTCAACCAGAGTTCTCAACATCTGAATTCACCTAAAGAATTGCTTCTGTGAAATGCTGTCTTGCTTACACTTCAAAATGCTTCATCATGAATTACCAATATGTGCTCAGCTGATGCGAATTTTTTGTTTCCTTAGAGTGCAATAATATCTCTGCTTAAAGCACATCAGTACCCAAATA
The DNA here is from genome assembly GCA_030323915.1 of Brotogeris chrysoptera. Lineage (NCBI taxonomy): Eukaryota > Metazoa > Chordata > Aves > Psittaciformes > Psittacidae > Brotogeris > Brotogeris chrysoptera. The sequence goes on along the minus strand of JARCZZ010047973.1, from coordinate 21,501 downwards.
AAGCAGATTCTGACAAAAGTTATACAAGAATCACCTCCAAATGTGTTTATAAATGATCCTTAAATGCTGACTTTAATAATACTAGTCAGCTTATACAGGTAAAGGAATTTGTATTATCTTTCTACAGCCTCTCAGGACCTGTCAGGGCCAAAAAACATCATGACTGTACATAAGAGATACTCTCACAGCAGCTAAGCAACAAAAATGCTCATCAGTGAGCTTCAAAATTAATTTATGACAAAAGAACCCATCAAACTAATTGAGGTAAATGCTTTGTCAGAGGGGATACTGGTAAACAATGCAAAAGCACATCTGGTAGCATCACAGAGAATTGCAAGCACATTTTATATCTCAGCATTTAGTTTTCCCATTCTGCAACATGTAGATACTTCTGTACCTGAAAAAGACTTTGAATATGTCATGAAACAGTTATCCTGGTGAAAATATTGTTATTTCTAGAAGCAAATTATCTTAATACCGTATTTGTTAAAAAAAATTCAACAACCTTGCAGCCCAGAAAGCCAGCAGTGTGCTGGGCGGCAACAAAAGAGTGTGACCAGCAGGACAAAGAAAGTGATTCTGCCCCTTTACTCTGCTCTCATGAGACCCCACTGGTGTACTGTGTGCAGTACTGGAGCCTCCAGCACAAGACAGACATGGGACTGTTTGAGTGAGTCCAGAGGAGGCCATGGAGATGCTGTGAGGGTGGGAGCAGCTTTGCCCTGGAACAGACGGAGAGAGCTGGGCTTCCTCAGCCTAGAGAAGGGAAGGCTTCTGGGTGATATTAGAGCAGCTGTGAGTGCCTAAAGGGGCTACAAGAAACCTGAAGAAGGGCTTTGAACAAGGACCTGTAGGAACAGGACAAGGAGGAAGAGCTTTAACCTGACAGAGGGGAGACTGAGATGAGATCTTAGGAAGAAGTTTTGCCCTGTGAGTGTGGTGAGGTCCTGGCACAGGTTGCCCAGAGAAACTGTGGTTGCCCCATTCCTGGTAGTGTTCAAGGCCAGGTTAGATGGGGCTTGGAGCAACGTGATCTAGTGGAAGGTGCCCCTGCCTATGGCCGGGAGTTGGAACTGGATGAGCTTTAAGGTCCCTTCCAACCCAAACTGTTCCATGAATTTATGAAAGCTAACCCACAAAACTTGTTCATAGTAGTAGTACAAAATTCTAGCAGCTAACTGAGAAGTAACATTTTTCTAAAATACTTATACTCTCTGTTTGGAGGAAAACTTGAAAAAAAAATTATAAAACCTTAATGCTTCGACAGAGAGCCCAATCAAGCTGTGCCGACTTTCTTTTTATCTCCAGTTTCTAGCCACATATCAATATGATTTTGTGAGATCCTGTTATTAAACATAGTTGCCAGTCTTTACTGGGTCAAATTTGCACTAAGCCTGTAGCTAAAAACTTCAGTATTGTCAGAAAGTTTTACATGTAACAATACTGTGGAAGGTTGCTTTCACTGTAAAAATTTCCTTTCTGAATCTTTGACGGTGTTTGCAATAGAATGTGTTTTTGAAGCCTACTGCAGAAAATAATATTTAAAAATGAAGCCAGACCCTCTTTCTAAATAATCCCACTGTTTTGTTAAAAATATTTCTTCATCCACATTAAAAGTAAGCTTAAATTTCACTTGGTCTTTCTTGTTATGTATACTTGTACAAGGTGTCTTGTACTCCACCCTTAACTATCTTTTTACTCCACCCTTTTTTTTACTCCACCCTTAACTATCTTCTAATTATATTTATGTGCGCACCCATTTAAAATTGTTAAAATTTACAACAGAAATTCAGCAGAGTATTTGCATTAGAAATACGCAGAATATTATACTAAAAATATAAAGAATATTTCTATATAGTTAATCTGGTCCACAAACACATTTTTTACTGTGAATGCATTTAGAAGCTGAATTCTATCCAGCTCTTGAGCCATACAGAGGGAGTTAGAGAAAGAATAAATGCTTGATCAATCACCTTAGACAAGTGAAAACCACCACACTTTATAAATTAATAATTCAAAGAATGTTTATTTATCTTCCTGCAATTGTAGTAATACTAACGTTGATATATCTAGCGCTGTATAAACATGACTAGGTGTACATGCTCAGTGAGAACTGAAAGAATATATCGCTGAAAGCAAAAAAGCAACTTTTCCAACCTCTCTGTCCCGACCTCCATTGTTTATTGTATCTTGCTGCATTAATCAGTCAAGCATGTTTAAAAGTCAGTGAGGAGAAAATGCAGTTGAATTTTTCCTTGAATCACCTTCGATTCAGTTTCCTTTAAGCAAAAAATTAATATAGCTTTCTGAAAGACTTTTAGATTTATATGGTAGATTTATCTACGTTAATCAACAGGGAAACGTTAAGAAGTTCTAGAATGCCTCAATTGGTCTGTCTTTAGATCAGAACCACATCTAGTTAGTCAGATTTGTTCTTCTAGTTATGGCAAAAAAAAGCAACATCTGTCAAATGTTCAATAGGTACAAATTGAATATTTTAGAAATCAGAAAACAGAATAACATAAAACTAAACTGTCTACATGAAAGCAAATGTCTACATAGACCAATACCATACCTTGAATGCAGCGTTTCCAGTAACAGATGTTTGTGAAAGAATGTAAGAGGGCATATAGAAGAATATTTTTGGATAATACTCTCCATAAAAATTATTTCTGGATTATGAGCTTTTGAATCAGAATTTTTATCACACTCCTGAGCTATATTAGACAGATATTTTTCTTCTGTTACTTAGATAGTCTTGAGCTCATTTGAACTTCTACTTTACACTGTACCATATTGTCCTAGTTTTGTCTGGGATAGAGTTAATTCTCTTCCTAGTAGCTGGTACGGAGCTGTGTTTGGTCTTAAGTCTGAGAACAATGCTGATAACACACAATGTTTTAGTTGCTGCTCTGTAGCAATTGCCTTCATCAAGGACTTTTCAGTCTTATGTTTTGTGAGGGAGGATGGGTACAAGAAGCTGTGATGGAGCAGAGATAGGACACCTGACCCAAACTAGCCAAAGTGGTATTCCATACCACAGCACATCATGCCAAACATGTAAACTGGAGGGAGTTAGCCAGGAGGTGCTGATCACTGCTTTTGACATTTCTTTTTCCTGTACTTTACCCACCCTCTCCCAAACCAGTCAGAATCTTATGTACTTTTAACAGGTCTTAAACTGTTTATCTCCACATTGAAGAGTGTAAATTGTTTATCCATATAAAAAATATATATCCTCGTTGTCTTCAACCTGTCTCAATTCTGCTATCTCCTTTTGAAAACCTTTGAAACTTTCAAATAGGATACAGTATTGCTTGCCTTACTAAGCGTACGAGTTTGCTGCATTTCTAGCTAGGGACATCCTATGTTTTCTATTTCTGCAACAGTTCTTACCATTTTATTTCTTTCCCTAATGCTGATTACCTGATATTGTCATAGATCTGCCTACAGATGGCATGTATACTTTTTTGCAAAATATCAAAAAAGGTTGCTTTCCCATTTCACATTCTTCTTTAGAACTCTGCAGCTACCTCTTCCCTTACATAAACACTGCTCGTGTTTCCTGTCTTTGAACCATTTGTCTATGCCTGTGGGATCTCACATGTATACTGACTCATTTGAATAATTTCAACAGATTTATGAAGAATTTCTTTTTACAAAAATAATAGATATTTTCCCTTGTATCATTTATTTAATGTGTTCATTATTTAATATTCTTTGGAATAGTTTCCACTGTCTCCCCACTGACAGCTGTGTTTTCTAAACGACCTCTACAAGAGGAACAAGGGAAAACAAATATTACATGAGTCAAATAAGAGTCTAAGCATTGATTTGTTACAGAACATAAAGCAAGATACAGAAGTGTGATGTGCTTGCTTGGACATCTCTGTGCCAGGAAACTGTAAGATGTATTACAATTGTGAAAACACACTTCACATACTCTACCCTTGCTTCTTTTTTCCTGTTTAGATAATGGACTTCAGATCTTCGAAAATAGAGTTTGCTATTTCTTTACAATTATTTAAACAAGAAATGACAAAAAAAGAGAAAATCTCATGCTTCTTATTTTTCTTTAAACAGGATAGTGAAGTAGGATGCCATCAAGGCTGCATATGACATGGCCAAACCAAAGGTTCGGATACCAACATGAGGCTGATATTTCTGCTTGGATTACTCACAAAAATGAAATCTAAATCATAGGTCCTTATTAAAATTAGACTGTTTTATTTTGGATATTTGTTTAATGAAGACAATATTTAACACTGCAGTGTAAGCTATAATAACCCTTTCTGAACAACAAAAACCTAGTAAATGTTAACTTAAAATAAGCTAATGCTTGAGCAATGGTGATGAGACATCTATTTTCTACAAACAGAATATGGCACCAACTAGTAATATATTTAGCTGCAATTAAAAAATATATAATAAAAAAAACCAAACAAGGCAAAACAAAAACAAAAGCCACAAAAAAACCCAAACAAAGCAAAAACCACAAAACCAAATAAAAAACCTAACCCAAAAATATGAGTCTCTTGTAGCCCTGTGGGAGCAAATTTTTAAAAGTAGGGGAGAAATGGTGTTAGTAACACCTGGGATAAACTCATAAAAATCATACTGCTTACTTCTAGAAACATTTAGCAGCCTTAAATTCAAAGCAATTTCAGCAGAAAAGGATGTGTGAAAACATGATAAAAATAAAGTATATATAATAGGAGAAACCAGTATCTATTTATTCACAACCATCTAAGCTACAATTTAACACATTTCAGCAAATATGAAATTTAAAAGGCCAAAACCATCAACATCAAATGCTGAAAGCTTGCATGACTGAATCAGAGGGTGAGATTTTTTTCCCTGATGTATGGTACATCTCTCTGAAGATAAGTTTAGAAAGCAAAAGGGTCTAGTCTGACCCTTGTGACTCTAACTCTGTTATATCTCTGGTTTCTTTACACATCATTTCAGTCCAATTCTGTATAAATCACTTTAACCTAATTCTCTATAAATCATTACCTATTCTGACAAAATTTCTTTTTGTATGTAGTAGAGTGAAATTTGCCATTGAATTCTGTTGAATCACTTTTACAAAATTCTATTAAAATCACTTTTGCTAATAACTCTGACAGTATTAGTTTTAGCAATCCTAGCCACTCAGTTTTGTGACATCTGATCTCAGGTTCTATGAATGATTAAATTTTCTATGTGATTAAAACAATAGCTAACACAAATAATTATCACTGTAAATTTAAACAATACAGAAATCCCACTTGCAGTTTGTTCTAGCCACTGGGGGAGCTTCCAAAATCACTTAAAAGCAGCAACACAAAGTCTGGTAAAGTAGATAAAGTATAGACTTGTTTGCAAGGGGATGCTATTGGTTTTTAAAGTAATATCAAGCAAAATATCATTATTCACAATATAAGTTCACTAGTCCCCCAGAAGTGCCTCTTCAAAGTGCTTTAGAGTTAACTTCTCTATGGATTTATCCCCACCTGAGGGAGGACAATAAGAAATACACAATATAGTTTTAACTAAAAAGGAAGACTGCTTTGCATTCAACCATAACTGTCAGATACGAAGTACTTCATACATTCAATTTTCTCTTATAATCTTCTCATGTTCCTCCAGAGAACAGCTGGGAAGAATATAAACTGTGGGGAGTATATTTTAAATTGAAAAAGAAAGTAATCTTCAGCAACAATACCCTTGTTGAAATAAGACAGGATAAGGAAAGAAGATTCTTCTATGACTTAATATGACATCCATTCAAATTTTGGGGAAAAATACTGATGTTTGTAGGAACAAGATGGATGCTGATATGTAACAACTGCTGAATTTCTGATGCAGAATGTGTTCTAGGGAAGACAGAAGCACAAACTATATATGAGACTCTACAGTGTGGATTATTAGCATTTATAATGCATTTAAAAGACAATAATAGAAGCTACTTAAAGTCCAAAACTGTATTTATTCCAAAAGTTTTTAAGATCCTAAAAATACAAAGCAGAAAGCAAATGTAAGGAAACGTGTATCTTTGATGATAATTTTTACAATTTTTACCGACATTAATCCTGATTACTAGAAGATAATAGAATGTAAGCTCCATCCCATTAATAAAAAATGCCTTTATGACAGAAACAAAAGATCAACAGTGAGTGGTACAACACTTCGGAGGCTGTACCTGTTTGACAGTATAGCTTACCCACGACTGCATTGCAACAGAGTTCACTAAGGATTTGTCATGGTTTAAGCTGTAAATCACACAGTTTGCTCACTCCCCCCTCTTTCTTCCCCCCCACTCCGGGGGGTGGGGGGGTGGGAATGGGGAGAAGAATTGAAAGACTGAAACTCCCACGGGTTGAGATAAAAACAGTCCAATAGCTAAGGTACAACCCAAACCACTACTGCTACCACCAGTAATAATAACGATGAGGGAAATACAAGGGAAGAAAATACAACTGTTCACCACCCGATGGCTGAGCCATGAACTAACTCTTCTGGGTTCCTGCCCTCATTTTACATCCTGGGCATGGTGTGCTATGGTATGGAATACCTCTTCGGCTAGTCTGGGTCTGGTGTCCTGTCTCTGCTTCCTCCCGTCTTCCCCTCCTCCCTGGCAGAGCATGAGGCTCAGAAAGTCCTTGGTCAGCCTAAACATTACTAAGCAGTAACTGAAAACACTGGTGTTATCAGCGCTGTTCCCAGGCCAAAAGTGAAAAACACAGCACTGCACCAGTTACTAAGAAGGAGAAAAAAGACTGCTACTGCTGAACCCATGACAGGATTAAATGGCTTTTTCAGGACAAAAATCCTTTTCTTATTAATCACAGCATAATGTTTGATTGAATAACAAGACTTTGAAAGCACTTTGAGCAATGATATTTTGAATTATTATTTTTTTTAGTATCAGTATTGTCTGACAAATAAATAAATAAATGCTTCTTCAGAAACTAAAAGATATTATGCTTATCATCATCCCATGGGTTTTAATCTGAAATTCCCTTCTCCAGTGGTTTGTTTTTTTTTTTTGACTGGAAGACAAAACTTACTCCACAGAATATAAATAGGAGCCTTTTTTTTTTTTTTTTGATATTCATAATGTACGTTGTTGGTATTTCAGTCCATTTAAGTGCATTATTTTTTTCTCATATTTTTACCTAAAATCACTGCAGGAATTTCTTTAGGAAGTTGAATCATTACTGGAACTGTAAGGACAACCCAACATAAAGACAATGAAGTAAAATTCAGTCTATATTTTATCCCATCCCACACCAACTAAATAACCCTTGTCATATAATTTAGTTTCTGTTCAGGCTGAACATTTTCAATTTTATTCAGGGTAAAAATGAAAAAAGCTAAACTTACATTTATTGTGAAAATGTACATAGAAAAAATTAGAAATTTAATTATCCCTTTGTATAACAGAAGAAATAATGTGAAGATAAATCAAACTTAGTTTAACAAATCCCACTGCTTCTCATATATTTTGGCTTTTCCAAAAGATTGTGTTTTGCAACTAAAACTTCAATAAAAACTTAAGCAGAATAATTTAATTGCACCAATTCAGCATCTTGTGATAGAAAAGTTTGTTTTCATAAAATCTAAAATCTAGTGTCAAATTAAAACTAAGATTTAGTTTCAAATGTTATTTAAGAAAGTTATACTCATCCATTCAGTTTTCTGTATTATTTTTTTTTTAGGATGGGAAATTTATTGCTTAGTGTGCTATTTTTAAAAATATAAAACCAAGCAAACACTACAGGCGGAAGGAAGGAAAAGAGCAGAGAAATGATTAGAAACAAAGAAAGAAGCCTATTCTTGATACAAGCATAATGACAGTTCAGTTTTGAAATAAAGAGAAACCGCACAGAGAAGATATTATTTAATAAATTTCTATTAAGAACAAGATATTTTATTGTGCTGTATATTCTACAATCCACTTCAATTAAAAAATGCGATTTAGTTTTACTTCCAATGGGCTGTCCAGTATTTTAAACAATGACCGTGTTAAAAATAATATTTATTATTTATCATGGGGAAACTTCAAGTAGGAAAAGATAATGTTATTGTTAAACTGGTCATCATTGCTGAGCCACAAAAACACAAACAGAAATTAAAGGAGCCACAGTAATGGATAAGGAGAACAAATAGTTTCTGATCTTTTATTATGCACATATGGGAAATATACTTTAATAGCTACTCTGTCCATTTGTTGAAAAGCATTTGGTGGAAGATTCTGGTTTTAAAGCTTCCATTAGAAATGAAACATTTCAGGTTTTCAAAACTACTATACTGGTCACCTTACAATTTTGAACTATTTCCATGACTGAAGAAAACAAACTATAAAAAAATAAAACTCAAACAGAAATTCTGACTTCGAGAACAGAATAGATGTAGTTTTCATATAAATAGCATTTTGACCAAAACAATCAATACCCTGTGAAGAGAGGGAGATCTTTAATGTCTAACAGCAACAGCATATGCAGCACATGGACAAACTACACCATATCTGCAGAACAAAAGCAGCAATGGGATAATTCTGAAATCCAGCAGTAGCTGAGCTTAAAACACCTTATCCAATTCAGTCCATTTTCCCTTGAGGATGCGAATGCTATGCTTTGGCATGACATGTAACTAAGGGGAGGTATACTGTTTCATTTTTCTGTAATTCTTAACATACTTTCCCTGCACCTAAAAAGTAAACCTCCCCATTTTTCATCGTTGCCAGTGACTTTGTATTGGAAGTAAAATGGACTGACCCTGGGTAGAACACAAAGCGAGTGATGATGAACTGAAAAACCAAGCAGCTATGTTTGCTCCTCCTGTTGTTAAAGAACCTTAAATACATACCTCCATATAGAACCAGGTAGAACTTTAGGCTTCTGCAGCCAAACAGCCAAAATGACTTTGAAATAATGCATGTATAAGCAGTTTTATCTGCCCAAATCCGTTATAAGAAACAACATTCAGACACCATGAAACCTTTCAAAACACAAATAAAACAGCTATCAAATACATGTAAATAAACAAATAAAGAAATAAAATATCTAGTGTTTCTTGGCATTTTCCTGGAATCATCTTCTCCAAGATGTTTGAACATCACACACTGCCTTCTAAATCAGAACACTTGCCTAATGTTACACAATTGTAAATTCAAGGCTTAGGTTTTTTCGGGCTTTTTTTTTTTTTTTTTTTTTTTTTTTTAATGCAAGTAGGTTGAATAAGGCGGCTTAAGAAGAGGGTGTTTTTACTTTAGTATTAACACAGCCAGAACTTTATATCCAAGGTTGTTTACACTCCAAATGAGGCTTTAGGCAGCCCATATCTTGCAATAGTAGGAACTGAAGATGGTCATTCAGTCTGAAGAAAAGACGTAAGATGATAAAGAAGATGGGAACCAATATTTCCTCAATACTTAACAATCTTCCAGTTTCTTTCAGTTGAGCTTTGTCTCTCACACCAGCATTAAGAATTATTCCACTGTGGTAATATTTCTTTTTATTTATATTGATTGAACATATCATGTTAGAACTCATACACTCCGTTTACTTAAAGATCCTGTGTAGAAGTAATGACAGCTGTTGCTTAAAATCTGCATGCAAAGCAGGCAGCACAACTCACAAAACAACATCATTTACAGTATGTTGTCATTATGTGTTCTTGCTTTTTAAAGCATCTTGGTAAGTTGTTTGATAGCAAGTGCAAGTTGCTTTGTCACCTCCACGGATCTTTTTTAAAATACCATTCTGTAATCAAATAGTTAATTGAAAAGTGAGGTGTTTTAAGCACTCAGATGTCTGTGGGCCCAGAGGTTATTATTATGTGTATCTTCATTTGCCTTCAGAAGGAGCAAGGTTTTTCAGTATGTGTAGGTTTAGGTTGTTGTTTTTTTTTGGTAACTGTGATCATGAAGGCTAACTAGTGGTGCTGTTCTCACATGCTGGGGTTCAAAACTCAGCAGAATTCACTTTTTACCAGAATTTCACTATAACTTTACATAGTTTGTTACTACTTTCCAGCACACAGTTTGTACTGCTTTACAAAATACACTGAGTTTTCTGATAGCTCAATGTTTTGAGTTACTACTATGCAGAAACAATGATGACTATCACTGCATTTTTTCTTGAGAATTATCTAGTTCACATCTCCCTCTGAAACTGCTGTGTGTTTCCATAAAAGGGAGTTTTAAGACTCCCAGGTTTTATTTAAGAACCAGCTAATGTAAGACTAACCTTATACTTCAAATAAAAGTAATCAGTAAGTTCCAACTTCGTCTAACATTTCTAGACCCAATAGCAAGTGAAAGTCACCAGCACTGAGCAATGAGCTGGCACATTGGCAGAGACAGGAATTTGTTTGCATGTCACTGACTGCATCTAATGATTCACCTCAATTCTCCATCTGACTGATTCTGACAGAATCCTGAACTTCTTTTTACATCTCAAATAAAAGTGTGTCAAAGCAGATCACACATAATCTGATTTCAAATAATTCAGTTTTTTATTTCATTCTTTAATGCCTGGTCTAAGCAAGAATTTCATACACCCAGACATGAGAGATATGTGTTAAATCTGTTTTATTGAATTTTTTCCTTGTGTGTGTCTCTGTGTGTTTCTGCATTAGAGTGACAGAAAGAGCCAAAAAGATTTATAGATTTTATTTTCTGATAAGTCTTATAAAGGAAAAGGTCAGAATTTACCAGCAGCCTGGAATCTAAGAAGCAATAAAATGTACCAACAACTCTCCCTTAAAAGTAATAAATTTAATCTTGTTTTCACGAGTATCTGTTTCTACTCCAGTCTTTTTAAAATTCCGTCCCCAACCCCAACTATATTCATTAGTTTTAACCACACTATATTCAATATTTTCTATTATAAATATATTTTGTTAGGGCAAGTATACAGACTCTCTTATTTATTACACTATTGCCATGGGTTCAGCAGCAGCAGTCATTTTTCTCCCTCTTAGTAGCTGGTGCAGTGTTGTGTTTTTTGATTTTGACTTTCGGCCTGGGAACTGCACTGATAACACCAGTGTTTTCAGTTGCTGCTGGGTAATGTTTTGGTCTGATCAAGGACTTTCTGAGCCTCATGCTATGCCAGGGAGGAGGGGAACCTGGGAGGAAGCAGAGATGGGACACTTGACCCAGACTGACCAAAAAGGTTATTCCATACCACAGCACGTCATGTCCAGGATGTGAAGACGGAGAGCAGAGACCCGGAAGGGTGTGTGGTGCATTGGGGGGTTTGCTGCTGGGGGGTGTACTGGCTGGGTCAGGCTTGGTGAGCAGTTGTATTCTCCTTCTTTGTACTTCTCTTGTCATTATTATTATTGGTAGTAGCAGCAGTGGTTTGTGTTATACCTTAATTACTAAACTGTTCTTATCTTAATCTGTGGGAGTTGCATTATTTTGATTCTCCTCCCCATCCCCCCAGGACTGGGGGAAGAAACAGGGTGTGAATGAGTGAACGAACTGGGTGAGTTATTGAGGGGCTTAAACCACGACAACTACTTTTGTCCTTTTTATTTCCATTAAGCAAAGTTAGTTTGAAAATGTGAGACATTAGGTTTTCTTAAAAAATTCTCAGGAAAAATTAGAGGGAGAAGTCATGCAACAGGAAGATGGCAAAGGGAAACCAAAACAAAAACCAGAAACAGAACAAAACAAAAGAAGCCCCAAACCAAAGAAAAAAACCATACCAAATAAGAAACCCCAACAATCCACAAAACAAACAAGACAAGAAAAATATACTAGTTATATCCACTACGTGAAATGAATTAATTAAATAAGAAAAAATTCCATGGGGATAGTTATCTTAATCACAGGATAATTCTAGAGGAACTTTTTTTATCAGCAATACCAGAAGATTAGTAAGATCTGAGAAAGTGAGATGAAGTTACAATTTCATATGAAAGTTTTCTGTAAAAAGCTACAGCACTACTACTAGAGCAGAAATGAAGCAGCAAGAAAAATTAACATGAAGGTCTGTCTACAGTTGTGCAACTTAACTTCTTGATGCATAATTTACATCATATTTAGACAGACAATCTATGTTTATTAGTTCAAATATAATTAATAAACAAGCTATACAGGAAATGAGAACACAAGTGAAACAAGGGGTAACTGAAAGGAACAAACGCAACTTGAGAAAAACAAACAGAAAAAACCGTAAAGTAAGTAAAACCGAGAAAAACTGACTTGGAAATCAATGAAAAAAGAAATGAGAAATGAAAATTGGTTTCAACATTTACAGAAATTCAAATGTCATTAGCTAAAACACTGACTACTTATTTATTTTTCATGTAGGGAACATCTACATGCAAATTAGTTATGGCTTGGTTTACTATATTAGGCAATGTATTCCACATCATTTGTTGCAAGAGAAGCACATGAATGTTTCAACAAGCCTGATCAGGTACATTCTACCTCGCATTTGTTCCAGCAGTGTTTAAAAATAAACACTGAATACTGAACAGATATCCTTCTTTAGAATTTCCCTTGCCTTAGACAATGCACAGATTTTTCCATATAAAATAAAATAAAAATAAAATAAAATAAAATATCAATTCACCAGTTTTATGCAGAATATTGGAACTCAGCTATTTCTAACAGCTTGGAATTGTTAATCTCTCAACTGACAGCTTTACTCCTATTATCTTTCAAGACATCAAGAGTGCTGCAATTTTTAGAACAGATCTGTAGTTTACTTAGTGTTTAGTGCATTACAAGCCTTCTATTGTGAAAAGAGGTGTTTAATAAAACACTGAGGTGAAAAATAATATTGGTATGTTCGTTTACAGAGTAGGTTAGGTAGTCAGACAGGTATGATTTTTTTTTTCAATTCCTATTTTTGAAGATAAAGGCCTTACATTCATTATTTCACAACAAATAGTAGAACCGGATATATAGATACAAGTTCTAAAAACAAAACAGAGAAAACATTCAGGCTGTTTGCATCAATCTAATAAGTCAATAGGTAAAGTAATATATTTTGTAAGTTTTTGTCTGGCATCACTTCATTTGCTGTAATAGCAGCCATCCCAGACTGGTAATCAAGATGGAAAATGTTTTTTTCTTGCACCACATCTCCCTAGAAAAATTCAGCCCTTCCTATGAAAGCCTGGGCTGCAATGATAACTTATGTTTTAGATCGTGATATCTTACCAGGAAATTTTGAGTAGAAATGCGTGTGGCTGCATGTATGGATAACATAACAGAGGTTGAAAAGAACAGTACAGAGAACAATTAAGAGTACAAAATATTGTACAAGCTAAGAACAGTTTAAGTTAAGCATTACCAAAAAATATTCTCAAAAGGGATATATAACAAAAAATAGTTTTTATCTAACAGAAAACAGGAAAAAAGTTACTATATTGTATATTAATTTTTAACTTTCTTCTAGGCACCCTTTTTATTAAAAGTTGGAACAAATTAGCACAACTTGTCCCTCTGTACGAGACACTCTGCTGCACTATCCTGCCACTGTCTGTAATTATTAAAACTCAACGGCTTATTGGGTTTGGTAAAGTTTTCATCGGAAAAAGTTACTATCATTCCTAAAGAAAGAGACATCACTGCAGGTCTGCCTCTGTTTATTTTGATATAGATGATGTTATGCCTCATAAACATTTGATTGTGTATGCTTCTACTGTTCCGATGCCGAAGAAGTGGACAAGGGACGGGTAAGGAACATTACACTCCTTTGAGTGTTACCACAGGAGGAATGTCAGGGAAGAGCAAATGTTAACCATCTTCTATTTTATAAGAAAGCGTATCTTGTTCCCATTGCACAGAATATTGCCCAGTTTGGAGGAGATAAGAACTTGATATTTCTTTCTCCTAGATCTATTGATTTAATTGAGTACCACTAAGGCACTAAGGTTTTCCCAATGTCAGATGAAGCATGTATTTTAGAACCTGAAAAACATAACAAACCAATATTTTTAATCTCAATCACACCCACTTCTCACTTGTATTTTTAAAAGGAAAAAAATATATTATAATGTCCTGAAAGTTATGTTTCTTCCCATCAAATTGTCTATGCTAAGTTTATCTGTTGACTTATGTATATTATCTGTGTAGTATAAGCATCTCATGAGGTTGCCCTGTTGGTTTTTCAGTAAATTGCAGGCCTTGCCATGACTTAACCAACAAGTGGTATGAAACAGTATTCTGATTCTCAACCTGGATTAAATACCAGCTGCTTTGATCAAACATGTAAAAAAATCTATTACTTTCTAATGAACATAATGTTCTATAATCAACTTGATTTGTATTATGTGGGGAATTACAATTTTGCTCATTGTTGCTGGAAATAATATATTCCATTACAGCATCAGCCAGGCCTCAGAGATAAGAGGCTTTAAGAGCTTAATTAGAAAGGTTTTTAGTTTTAAAGATATGCAAAGAAGATTAATGCTAGTGGGCTTGAAAGCTGCATGTGATCTCTGATGACAACTCTTGCTTTGAGGCAAACACTTTCTCTAATTAAACTCCATAGAAATGCTTTGAAGAGACCTATCGTCATTCTTATTCTCCAGTCACAGTGACAACGAAAATGTTGACACTAATCTGAAACTCTGCCCTCAGAGGTACTAAGAGAAACAACTGTGATTTGTCCATGGAAATTTCCAACAGAACATGAGTTGTCTCTCAGTTACAGTAATCATAGAGTAAAATATGTGGTCTTTACGTGCATACATATGTCACTAAAATAAAACCATATGTATCACATGGGTTTTGATATAATAAAAAATCTAGCATTTCCTTTACATTTATTGAAGATGAATAATTGGAATTATCTGACTTTATCACGTGAACGACTGTGAAACAGTAAAGACATACCATTAGTAATTAACAAAATACATTTTTTGTCATTCGTGAGCTCTATCAAAACCTTACTGAAAGGACACAGATTTTGTGAACTGCACAATCAGAGTAGAATTCTTAGGGCAAATTCACTGCAATTTATAAAATGGGAGCACTTAGAACCCTAATAGTTATTCACAAGTTGAAAAGTAATTATACACACAAGTTAAAAATACCAAAGAAAGAATAAAATCTTACTGAAACCGGAATGGTGAGATCAAAACTGGGAAGCAGAATGGGGAAGTAATAACAGCAGCACAGTCTAACACGTCTGATGGATTTTCTAAATTAATTTTGTACTTATGTATGAGATGACAACTACAACTTCATATTCTAATCTTGGAGTATTCTCATATGGAGGGTGGTTGTGAGATTGGTTGTGGCAGACACACCTTGTTCACACTAGACATTAAATATAAGTCTTTGACAGATGTCTTCCTGGCACTGCAAGTGCTATAATAATCTTGGCAGCTGAACAGTCATAGTTAGATGTCAAACATGAAGCCCCATTTGAATAAACAGAACTTTTCTATGACATTGTGCGCTTCAAATATTTTATTGTAGTATGTTAAATGTCTGTTCTGAAATGAACAAAATGATAAAAATTTTGATTATGTAAAATGATATGTCTTATCTATGAAAACTGTTAACTTTGCTTCTGGAAAATTTAGACTGACATAGAAAAAGCAGCAGCCGATAAGATCATATATCTTTCCCACCTCAGGCAGTTGATAACAGCATTGTTAAGAAAAACAACCGTAAAACCAGCAACCAAAACAAACAAAACTAATCCAGTCATGTTTCTTTATGAAAAATAAAAATAATACTAGCCAAAGACATAAGTAATTTACTTTCATAAGTAAAAAAAAACAAACACAAAAACAAACAAAAAAAAACCCAAGCAAACAAACAAACAAACCCAAACCAAACCATAAAAAACAAAACCAAACCAAAATGGAAAAAAAGGAAGCAGAAAAGAAAATGTCATCCCCAAGACTCGTATGTAACAATTTTCTTTAAAGATGTGTATATTAGTGATATTAATTCATGGCTAAGACTAATGTGTTTGAAGGTACAGACTTCAAGTGAAGGGCTAAGGAGAAATCAGCACGTCTCATTAAAACATCTATCTTTAAGCAGTATCAAAGCAGGGTGAGGAAATCCTTTTAGCTAGGAGTGGTGCCCTACTGTGCCACAGAGGTGCCCATGGCATTACACTGAGTCCATATGGAAGGATAATCTGCTTCATAGAAATTACTTAGGGTTTCTAACACTGATGAGAGAGCCACATACATGTAAAAATTCATCTTCTTTACCTTTTAACCAAGTGTTTGATTCTACACTGTGAGTGAGGATCTTCACACAGCAAGGGCGTAAGGCCTAGTTAAAGCATGTCAAGTACTAATGGCATCTGAACTACCATTTTCCTGAAGTACACACATTTATCACCAAATGGAGGAGAAATTTCAGTTTGCTCAAAACTGACCGCAGGTCTTGCAATAATGTCAGTCTAGAAGTAGTGTCTCGGAGGAGCTAGAGCCCAGGCTTACTCCACAAATGTTGTTTGAACTCAGCCTGACTGATTCTAATCAATTCTCAACTCTTGCTGATGTTAGCCTCACATGGTGTATATACCTCCTCAGTACTTGAAATATGATTCTCATGTCTGTATGAATATCTCAAGATAGGTTTTTTTCTTTAGTTGATGGTGTATAAGTCTCACAGCAGTAGTGTTCACTGGCTGGTATTATAGACCTCAGCTGATATGGGACCACGTATAGCACCTTTTGCTTCTCTCTTTTTTTAAGGAGAGATCATTTATGTATGCTAACACCCAACATTAATTTTGCACAGATGGTGATAGCAATTTATTTACCTACACTTACCTGCTTATTTTTCCCTTTCAAGCATGTGTCACTGCCTAGTTCCTTTACAAATCAGATGAGCATAATACTGCTTACTAATTAAAGCACTGGACTGTTAGCATAAATTAATAAAGTTATGGAAGACTTCCCTAGCGCATCACAAATAGTGTTCAGTTTGCATATGAGATAATGTAAAGGCCATGGAGAAGATGAAAACAATCATATCACTGAATTTCAGAATATCACTCTACATGTTATATGTTTTAGTGGTGGTCTTGGCAGTCCTTGTGTAAAGGTTGGACTGGATGATCTTAAAGGTCTTTTCCAACTTAGTTGATTTTATGATTCCATAATTCTATATATAGCACACTGGATTGTATGTAGCAGGCATCTACAACTCAGATGCTTCCTAACTTTGGCATCATTTCAAAACATAATTATCTTGAATGTGCATGTAATTATAGCATGTGTGAAATAGATTTCAAATCACATCTTAATTAGTGATGACTATGGAATGAGCGATGACTACGTAATTACTAATGACTAGGGTTTTCAGTTAGGAAAATGTTATGAAATCAACAAGGAGAATCTAAATGCTGGAAAGCATCATGAGATTTGTGTGCATCCTCAGCATTGGCAGAACACTTTATTCCATTGTCCAGGTCATTAAGCTATGAATGGTTATTGTTCACAGCATCACAGTATTTACTCAAATCTTTCACTGTAATGGCAGCTCCAGTACATCAGTTTGCTCTCTCTTTAGTATTTGCCTTGCTAAGAGCAAGCTACTATGGAATCAAAAAATCTATATATGTAAAAACCTAGCATCCACATAAATCTTCAGACTGTACACACCATTGTTTGAGTTCATTCCTCTTTCCATCATTCACAGAATCATAAAATAGTTGAGGCTGGAAGGAACCTCTGGAGGTCATCTGATCCAAGCCCCTCCTCAAACAGAGTGAACCAGACCACCTTGCCCAGTGCGATGTACAGATGGCTTCCGAATATTTCTAGGGGTGGACACTTCACAACTTCTCTGGTTTTCTCTGCTCAGGCACCCCCACAGAAAAAAAAGTGTTTAATTGTTTACTACCTGGATTACTTTTGTTTTCTAAAGCAACAGTTTTTAATTCTGCATAAGATTATATACTGTTATGACTATTGAGTTGAATGAGTATTTGGTGTGCTTGCTGGCATTCAGAAAGAAAAAGAGAAAAAAAAAAGAAAAAAAGGAAAAAAACACTAAGAAGAGGGAAAAGAGTGGTAAAAAGAGAAAAATCCTGTTGGAGACATTCAACAAAGATAATACAGACGCAGAAGACGAAGATTTCATGCTAGCTGAGATTATTTGAAGTATCTGAAAAGTGGAGAAGATGGGAAAGACCATGAAAGGCAAGTCTGAGCAACTCAAGCAATAAACATCTCCCCATAGATATGTTTCTCACTGTAGTAATATGCAACTGCAAGAAAGTAATTCCCAGTCTAGAAGCAATAGAGAATGCTAGCCACGATACTCTCTGCTTCCTCCTGATTCGCCAGACATGTCACTTTTGGCTGATCCCCACTGAAATAACCTAGCATCTTAAGGCAACCCTGCACTGAGTAAGAAGATACTTTTGGTGGTGTTCCATTTGTAGTTAATTAATTACTGAAAGATAGGAAAAGTAGAAACATGTTGAAGGAGAAAACTGAAAAGTTTTCAAGACGATTTGCATCAAGAGTTTGACAAAGATGAAAGAAATTCATCACAGGTGAAATTAATCATTGAATAGTCTTTATTTTATATAAAAGCTAAGCATTAATTATCAGTGGAATAAGTTATACCTAAAATGATGGAAATTTTATAAAGTATGTTAAATGTCTATGTATGTGCATTGGAAACAAGGAGATAGTGTGAATTTCAGAAGATGAGTTTTTCATGCCTGATACACATCTGTAGTAATTTTAATACAGTGTGTAATATTATGAAACCTTTACTTTTGATATACTCTATGACTTGTAAACGGTGTTTTTGATCGGTATCTTCTTCCATACCTATGAATATTTTATTTATCAATGGCACCAAAATCATTATAAAAAGGAGGTTTTAAGGATATGTGTTCTGGCTTTTTTAAAAAAATTATTAATTTTCAATTTTGCCTTTTTTTTTAATTTTTGATCTTAAAATCAAACAGCAGAAGAATTCTGAATTTTTAGAAGAATTCTGAAAACCAACAGATTTTACTGTCAACCTTACAATTCATAAGAAGGAAAATTAAAAACCTAAATGAATAGAACTGAAATGCAGAATTACTTGGGTCTTATTAAACTGAAGCAATGTTTGTACAAAATAAAATAAGTTTGCATATTTGAATTTCCATAACTCAGATACATTTATATAGGTCTTTGGTGACAGAACTTATATTATCATTACATACACAACTTTTAGCTTGACAGAAAATCTGCTTGATAGAGTTTCATTTCTGTGTTGGATGCTTTCATGAACTTCTGAAGCCTTTTAAAAGTGATGCAAACATCTGATATTCCAGCTTACAGATAAGTAACAGGTATATGTTATGCTTAAGCACTAAATCTTATCAAATAGATTTTTTGATAGAATGAATTTTATTATAAAAAAGGTTATTTGGGTTTGGGTTTTGGAAATGATCATTTTTACATACTCATTCTGAAATGCCATATAAGATATTGAAATGTCTTTTTTTCTTTCTTTTTTTTTTTAAATCCATTTGACTTAAAAAATTATGAGTAAGATTGAGGAAACCAAGACTACAGCGTGTAATTCAACAATAAATTGTAAATTAACTTGCTATTTTGGACTAGAAAGTAATAATTTGTAGCTAAGTTTTAAGAGAAGTATGTGACAGAATTTACTATGAAGTAAAAGAAAAGCCTAGAAGATATTCTCATATTGTTTGAAATAAATTGGTCCATTTAGGCAAATTAATTCCTTGGGTTGCATCAGAAAGATTTTTCTGAAGTTTGTTCTCAGCTCAAAGAAGACAAAGAAGACAGAAGTTCTGTTAAGGGAGACAGAAGAAATTGGAACTAGCACAAATGATTTCAGGCATGTTTGAAGGTAGAGAGAAAGATTAGACAGGGCCATGACAAATGCAATTAAACTTTCAGGTACAATGCATGCCTTATTGAAAAGGCTGCTACAGATTTCAATAAGAATAAGAAGATACTTCCCTTTACCTCTGACCCTCTTGAATTCATACATGTGTCACAAGGAGAAAGAGAAAATAGAAAGAAAAAAAGGAGGATAACAAAAAAAGACTAAGGGAGATAGAGGATCATTTCCTAAAATTTCCTGGGCTCTTGCTCTAATGATTCTCCTAAAAAATTATCAGACCTGATCTCCATCATCTTTGCAATTCCAGTCCTTGGTCTGATCTTTTTTACTTCCTTAATATTTATACTTTTGTTGTTACTTGATGGGACATTAACCTGTGTCCCACATTAGCTCGTAGCAGTTACATGTTGCCTCACAAAATCAAATGACTCTGGAACACATCAGTGAGGTGATGCTTCTCCTCCATTCACACAAATTAAAACCTAATTTTCAAACAATAAGATCAAAACCTCCACAGAAACACAACCAGAATGTTCTCAAAAAATAATTTATTGTGCATGCACAATTTAATTCACTGTGCACGCAAAATTTAACCATAGTGAGTCAGGGTTACCAGTGTTTCCCAGCTACAAGAAGCAGTGGATACATGCCAAATTTCACCTTTGATTCGTAAAAGTTAATAAACTCCATCTCATGTACACAGTGGACGGCAGACCTTTAACGTACTTTTATAATTTTGCATTAAGTCACTTTGCATTTTAACATGTTCTAGCTTGTCACACTGTTTGCATTATTTTAAGTCTGTATATTGCAGATTTTAAACAGACATTCATGTAACTTCCTTCCTTTTAACTGGTCTCAGTAATGGCAGAAAGTTTATTAAACAATAGAGGTGGAATAACCCAGTCCTACCACTTCAGTATTCTCAGCAACCAAGGCATAAATGTACTCTGACAAGTTTTGCCATGTAACATCATACATTTGAAACAAAAAACACTGGATAGCAAGAGGAGCATGTACTACATACTACATGCTAGACTACGTAATACTGACAACTCCAAGAAATGCCATTTCAATGCTCACCAAAACCAAATAATCTTCCTCCTCTTCCAAAAGTGAAAGGTTATAAAATTGAAGAATATACCAGCATCTTTAGCTTTACTTTCCGTTTTACTAAGAGTTTGACATTAAAATAAATGTTTGTGAACCTTGACCATGAAGGCAATAGGACTATAACAAATTAAAATATGACCAGGAAAGAGAAAGTACTGTACTGTACCAATTTGGTGATTTCTTAAATCCAATATAAAAAGTATTTTAGGAAAAGCAATATAGATTCCTAATAAATTCTGTACATTAGTCAAAACTGCATAATTTTTACATGGCTGATTAAAGTTTATGTGTGAGACCAATGTAAATATTTCCATAACATGACTGTCATGGGTTCAACAGCAGCAGTCATTTCTCTCCTTCTTGGTAGCTGGTGCAGCGCTGTGGTTTTGATTTTTTGGGCCTTGGAGCAACACTGATAACACCAGTGTTTTCAGTTACTGCTGGGTAATGTTTTGGTCTGGCCAAGGACTTTCTGAGTCTCTTGCTATGCCAGGGAGGAGGGGGGGCCAGGAGGAAGCAGAGACAGGACACCTGACCCAAACTGACCAAAGAGGTTATTCCATACCACAGCACGT
>JARCZZ010047971.1:25144-44865 GCA_030323915.1 Brotogeris chrysoptera | reverse complement strand
TCCCAGGCCCAAAATCAAAACCACAGCGCTGCACCAGCTACCAAGAAGGAGAAAAATGACTGCTACTGCTGAACCCATGACAAGTGGGCTGGGAAGAAAAGGATGTGGCCCAGGGAAATAAGATCTGTTTCTACTGACAGCAGCAAACTATTATGCTGTGTGAGAATCTGCAACCTTTTGCCTGTCTTTGTGTTTCAGGAGACCTCCATGAGCACTCTGGGCACCGAGAGGCTAGGTCATATTGTTAGTGATCCACGCCAGAAAGAGTAAGGCCCTTAACAGCTCTTGTGTAGAACTTTGGGAAGGGTTGAAGAACTATAGTTCCCTCCTGGGACTGAAGGGAATGAAGAGCTGGGTGGTAACTTAAGTGACATGTGGAATGGGAGACAGTCTTCTACTGATGACTTCTCTGTTTTCTTTATTGCAATTGCTGACTTTCCTTTTGTAAGGCTGCCTCATTGTGTGGACTCTGCTGAAATGTCCCTTTGGTTACAATCAGCTTTTTCTTTTCTCCTGCATCACAATGTGCCATGGCAGTAACTGCAGATCTTCTGCACAGTATGAGAAGACTGAGCCCTATATGTTAGGTTTTTATAAAGCTTCTGTGTGGAGTCATGCTATGGGCACATACCCAGACCGCAAAAATTATGCTGACAAGGCAGCCGCGAAATTGCTTTCTCTTTCTCTGATGTTCTGTCTCTTTCCCCAATTAGCATATTTAAATTGTAGGCAGCACCAAAAATAGTTATGATGCCTATCCTTTGGCATCCCTCCAATGCTCTTCTTGTTGGGCAATGGGTAGGTAAGGATGTAGGCTGGACCCACTGCGCTATTGACTATAGTGCATTGGGTCCACCCTTCAGCAGGTGTTGGTATCAGTTTTCTTCCTTAGATCTGTAATTTGTTTTTGTTAATGAGTCCTTCTGATGTTTAATCTTTCTTCTTCTTTCTTCATCTTTGTTCTTCCCCCTTCTCTCTTTACCCCCCAACCATCCCCTGTCCCCTGTGTTCATTCCTTCTTTGGCATTGCTCCCTCCTGTCCTGACTGCCTCCTTCCAGCTTTTGGTTACCATCCATGGGGAAGAGAGATCGCAACCAGGTAAGCTGACTCTGCTCTGCCTTTTTTATTTTCTTGATTTCCCTCTCTCTAGAAAGAACAAAGTGCCGGCTTCTGGTTTCCCACACATTGTGGCCTGTGCACATGAGGTAAGGCAGCCCTGTCCCTTCTCATTTTGTTAACGGATGTCTTCTGGGCTTTGAACGCAACGCATGTCTCGGGCATTATATTGTCTGTTTAAACTGAATAGTTCAGGAACTCCTTTTGTTTATCTTCCTGTTTCAGGTTAGTGTGGGCCTTCCTTTCTGACAGTGACTGGGAGGGAAAATGCCTCTTGGCATTAGAAGCTTTGACTTCTCAAAATTCCATGAGAATTGGAACCTTTTTCTCTTTTTAAATGCCTTGTTTTGCCTTGTTTGACTCAGGCTTCTACCTGAGAGTCTCTTCAACAAAGAAGGGAAAAAGATTTTGATCTGATTGCAGTTAAATAGCAGCTATAACAGGAAAATGTAAGACGTAAAAAGTGAGAGAAATAGGTATTCTTGTAACTGAATTGTATTTTCCAGTGGGTCTTTCATAGCTTCAGTGCTGGGAGGCTTTTTTTCTGAAGATATAAGAGCTCAGGTTCTTAACTGCAGAAAGCAAAAGGATCTTCCATTCGAGCAGTTGTGTTGTAACACGGTTCCTAGCCATGCACGCCCCTTTCTGCTCTTCTGCAAGTTGTTTTTTTAGCTGGTGAGCAGTAGGATTGAAATCCGTTTTCTCCTTCAGGTGATTAGAAGTACGTACATGGCAAGAAATAATTTTTAGGTCTTTGTGCAACTGTGTATTTCCTGTTAATGAGAGCATTTCACATACTGCTTTTACATTGCTAAAGAGAAGAATGATAACTACATAAGCTTTAAAATGACCAAAATAAATTACTTTTGTTTTTCTTAATTGAACTTGAATTGGCTATGGAGGCTTACTAGTGATTCTCCCCTACTGTGCAGCTGCAGTGTTACTTCACTGACAGTAAACTAACAGTCCAGCTTAAGGAGAAGCTTTCCGTCAGCAGCAGCTTTGTGATGTGTAGTGCCTGTTCCTTCTCAGAAAGGTTGAAGGTAAATGCCCGGGACTGAGTTCTAGAAATGCAGGTAGATAGCTTTTATGATGAGTCCTGCTACAGCTGTGGATTATTAGTTTGTCCTTATTTAAAATGCATCAGCAATCCTAGTAATACAAGAAAAGTGTTCTGGAGATTGGGGTAGCACTTTGCAAAGCAGATAGAAATTAATTTCCTGCTTCAGGTGTGAATTATGAATAAAGAGTAAATGCTGAATGGCAGTGTGATGCAGGTACCCCAGAGAAACTATCAGTCTGAACCTTATATTTGCATATTGAGCAAAATCTACTTCATGCATTGATTGACTAGATTATTCAATTTCTGTCCTGACCTTTAAGAAGAAAAACAACTTCAGAGTTGCATCTTCTACAATAAGCTGTTTTGCACAGGTTTAGTGCTTTCAGGATTTGTCGAGTCTTAGGATCTAAGGCTAGCCTGACTCCGCAGTGTTTGAGAAATCTGTTTAAAGCAGTTTGCAAAGAAACCGTGTAAGGTGGGTTGGGAGTGGGAGGAGCAGCTCACTTGCTGTGGAATGAATTGGGAGCTAGCTCCTTGTGAACTAAACCTGGTGTGATCAAGTCTCTTAGAAGTTTGTTTCAGTGATCCATGCAACCATAGAGAATACTGGAACTTCTCTATGGGAAGTAGGAAGAAACTAACTTTTCTCTCTACAGTGTGATGGTAGACATAGGTTTCCTGAAAGGGAAACAGTCTTTTTGCTTGTGGCATGGAGCAGTAGAGCACTTTGAGTATGCTTTTAGTCAACCATCATTTTTAATAATCTAAGTTGAAAGAGGAGCATGTTTATAACGCTGTCTGTTGTGAGAAGATGGTTATGAGATTTGCACCCTGTGCTAGCTAGCCTTTTGTCTTAAGTGAGAGTCAGTTCCCACCTTGTCTCACCCCTTGATGTCTTATAAAGGTCTTCTTATACTTGTATGAACAACTACAGGGAATAGATCCGAGTGGCTGTATCTGAAGATTCTTTCTTTTAATGCTTTGCTAAATAAAATCTCTTGACTTTCCAGTTCAATCCATTATCTCCTTTGTACTCCCTGGATGTGCTTGCTGATGCTTCCCACCGAAGATGCTCACCAGCACACTGCACTGCCAGGTAACTCCCTTGCTCTGCTCTGTTGGGGTTGTCTCACTTCCCTCCTGTGGTTATCTTCAGTAGTACTATGTGGTTTGAACAATGCTTGTGGACCTGGAAGTTAATGTGCTTTTCCCTAGGAGGCCTGTGTTCAAACTTAGCATAAAATGTATGGATGCAGATTATTTGAGAGTCTCAATAACCACGTGCTTAGAGTATGTGAAACAGTGTATGGCAGACAGGCAGAACATACTGTGCTTTTAGAAGTAAACATGATCTGTTCTGGATTTTGGGTTGCTGCAAAACTGTTGTATAGCTACAAATGGGCACGGTGTTGCCCACTGTGAAAATCAGAACCAGATGAGACGCGAAGTGCTGACAAGCTTGTGTGGGTGACATGCTAAGGCATTTTGGTATTCTGGGTGCCTAAAATAGGCCCTCTAGGCAGATTCAGGTCTCACCTGAGGTGACCTCTAATGGCTTGGTATCTCTCTCTACTGCTGAAGTTTAGATCTTGCCTGGCCAAATACTGAGCTATATTTTGAGTCTGCATAGTTGGGGTTAATATGGTATTCAGGTGCCTTCTGCTGACTAATCCTGAATTAAATTCAAGTGTTGGCCTTGGAGGTGACTCCTGTTCTTGTGCTGCAGGTAACTGTCTAAAGGTAAGGTGCCCTTGAGCTCTTTTCCCATGCAAGGAGACAAAGCCGTGGTTGGGGGACAGTTCTAGTTATGTGCTTGCATGAAGGACCAAATCTGAAAGAAACGTCTGGACTTTCAGCTTCATGGCTTTCTTTTCCTTGTTAATTAGCAAATAGAGCATGAAAAATGTACTGAGGTTGTATGTGTCTGAACGAAAGCTTGGCACCCACCCAGCAAAACCTCTCCTCCCTCTGGCTTCTGCAGGGAGTTTTGTGATGTCGCACCATGACCTCATGCTGCTGTAGCCAGCATGTTAAAGCTGGAAAGGGGGAGGGAGGAAGAAATCAGCTCATAAACATTAAACTGAATGAGAATAAAAAGAATTCAGAAGATTGTGCATCAGCAAATTGGTTGCTTTTGGGGCTTTTGCTCTGTTCTGGGGATGTTTTGTGCTTGTGAAGCAAGAAGATTGGTGTCTTCATTTACAGCTAGGATAACCTTTGTAGAGTCTTAAATGTTTTACTTGGTGCTCTACAGAGGTTTGTTTTCTAGAAAGAAGAGCCAGACAAATCCTGGTCACAAATTCAAACAGGGTGAAGTCTCTACCTTTATGATCATCAGCAAATGCCCTTTTCAAAGCTACTAGTTACGGCAAGGGATTTCTAAACCTGGAGGAATCATATTTGCTTGTTTTGGCTGAATATGTAGTCTAGCTAACCAAAGAATATATGCTTAGTTCTTTCCCTAATGAGCAGGTGACTGCTGTCCTGACTAATCCCTGACGAGTTGTTACAGAATATTGGCAGAGAAGTTGTCCCGTCCCAGAGGCAGGTGTGTTTTTGAGTGCCTGCAGTTTGAGATAGTAGTTCCTGGTTTTGTGTGAAATGTGCTCAAGGATCTTTATAGGCGAAAGAAATGTGGGAAGAATGAACATGTTATATAGCCCCATGTATGTGACAAGGATTGAACTTTTTGGTACATGGTACTTTCTTTACGTAAAGATGCTGCCAAGGGCACAGAAAGAAATTGTTCCTTCACAGAAACGTTTTTGTGACAATAGTTGGTCTTTAGGTGCTTCAAGAGACAAGCCTATTAATAGTCCATTTCTTACAGGAGGTTCAGGTGGTCTCTGTAAGCACTCTCCAGCAATTGCCCCAGTTAACATCATCTTCTTTTGCCATGGATGGAGTTAGTTCCAGTAGTCTGTGCTTTGGTAAGCTCCTAACAGCTTGCACCTCATGCTGGAGAAACTCTGCTCAGAAATTTGTTATAAAATGGTTTGTTGGGGGGAGTTAAGCCCTTGAAAACAATATGAAATATATTAGAGAAGAAACTCTTGATGGTTTGGACATCTTACTTCTTCAACCTGCTGCTTCTACTTTGCCATGCAAAATTACCTCTCTCTGCTTAGTTTCTGCTAACTCAAAGGCAGGTGGACTCTTTTCTCTCCCATGGAAATGTTTTCTTTGTCTCAATGGCAGATCTTGGTGCAGTTTTTCTGGAAGACTGGTAACCCAATGCTTTGTTTAAGCAGAGCTGAAGACTAGAATACTGAGCACAGTTGGGGGTGTTCAAGAACCTCCTCCTTGACACTGAAAAGCCTGTGTGGAGGGTTCCTTGGGAAGTCTTATTTGAAAGGCTGTATAAATTGTACACTACTAAGATTACCTTTCTTGCTTTATGTCTGTGATGAGAAGAGATTTCATTCAAAGTGTATGCACAGCATTGGGAATTTCACACCCATCATTAGAAGCAGTTTTGTGTGTGTTGTGACTGTTATCATTAGTGGTATAATTTTATTTTGTGAAGTGAGGAGAGTTTCCTGCTTTCTTGCAGCCCTCCCGAGGGACGGCTGGTGTATTAATTTGCTGTATTGCCTCCTGGCTGTTCCCAGGCTGTTTTTCCTCTTCATCATGGAATTTTTAATGGCCCTGCTGCCTCTTGGGAGGCATGCAAGAAAGAGTACCTCAGGGATCTCTTCCTTTTTTCACATGCCTATAATTACTCTCCTTTAAGAGCACAAAGCATTTGCTAATCATGTCTTGTCTGTTAAGGTTTTGGCTTCATGCAGGCTTGCTAAAAGCAAGCAAGTGGAGACTTGCATGGGCAGCTCAAGTGATCCTTCCCCTCTATCTCTTCTGCCCATTTGCCTCTTTTGGAGAAAGAAGTGATCTGAACAGAATTTTCTTCTTAACTCCTACTTAAGAGGATTTTGTACAGGCTTAAATGGAATATCCTATTACATTTTGGTTATTCGATGGCTCTATCAGTGGGAAGATGTTATAGGTTCTTGGTTGATGGAGTGTTATTCCCTTAAGGGAGGCTAAGAGTTTCAGAAGAGCCTAGAGCCGGTGTTCCTTTCGATTTCGTTTTGAACAGCAAGTAGAATAAGAGAAGAAAGTAGAAGATAAATTTTCCCTAACACCATTTATTGTTTGCCTTGCCTTGAAAATAGGGTTATGGGTGAAAAACGCAATTAAATGCTCCTACTGGAGGTCATAGGAAAACTGCACCTCAGATGGCAAGTAGATGTTGAAGGTGGAGATTTTGAAGAATTATGTTAGAGGCCTCTGAAAATCACTTTGTGTGTACTCTCAGTTAATGTTAGCTGTAAACCTAGAGTTTAATTGAGTTTAGAAGCAAGTCTCTCATCCTACCTGGAACACGGGGTAAAGATTTAAAGGGGTGAATGCTCATCTAGTGAACTGCCCCACACCCTTGATTTGGTTAGAGTGAAGAGGCTTGAGTATCTAATTCTAGTTCCATCTCTAGAAATACGCTCATCAAAGTAAATCTTATTCTTTCTCTTCTATATCTGTGCATCAGTCATTTCTGACTCTTACTCAAGCATGTGGAAGTACAGGGATTCCCTGCAATGACAAACGCTGTCATGTCTTCCTTTGCTAAAGCCTGGCTGATATTCCAGTTGGGGGTATAACTGAATTCTTCTGACAGGCATGCAGTGAACAACAGCTATCAACCTAGTGTCACGTGCAGTTGTCTGAGGCCTAATGCTCTCATTTTGGTGAATCCTAATTCTCTGAAAAATAAATTCGCCTTAGCTTCAGAGTTTTGTTTACCTGCTATTGCTTTATTCACCTGTAAAACATGTTGCCATTATCCAATCCATGTGCTCAGCATGTTTGACAAATACTGGGACTCTTTCTGGAAAATATATCATGTGATTTAGTATGAAAATTGAGAATGCAATATATGGGATCACATTGTCTCTGCTTAGAATACTTACATGGAAAACTAGAAGAAAACGTGTTCACTTGTATTTGCCACAGACAGACTTTTAGTAATGGAATTGCTATGTCATTATAATGCTTACTTGGGGAACAGACAGCTGCTGCATGAAGACCTATGAGATTTGGATAATTTAAGAAGTGAGCTGACCTGTCTGTGATTTTTGGAATCTGAAAAGGTGCTCTGGGAGGTCTCCCATGAGGCTCTGCAGGGCAGAGGAGAGACTGCTATTCACAGGAAATATCTACAGTGTGATGTGACAGCAGGAGCCAGTTGTATGTGTGGAAGCTTTGCATGCAGATTGGTCGCGCAACTTGTACTGATTTACATGTGTTATGTACAGATCAGACTTTGGTGCCCAGCTGTCTTTATAGGCAAAGAGGAGGAATAATTCTGCTTTTACTATTTATTTTGTGAAGCTACCATCAACAGCCTCGGGTAACACCTCAGGGCTTAGAGAAAGAGCCTTTTATTTGGCCAATGTTTGCTGGGAATATAGCATCACAACAGCAACAGCTGAGTTGTGTGGAGTTTTAGTAGCAATATCATTGTTAGAAGGCTGTCTCTGTTGAACATTTACTTTAACATGAGGATAATAACATCCCTTGTCTGTATGACAGTAGATTAATGGCTGCCTCTCACTGCATAATCCAAGTGCTGTGCTTCCTCTAAGGATACAGCTGAAATAAAGATTGTCAGTAGACAAGCTTGATGATGTAAGATTACAGTGAGAGGCATACATCCCCAAGTGTGCTCTGTGCCTCCTGCCTTCAAGAAGGCCCCAGACTGTCACAGCTCTGTACTCTTCTCTGAGACCTCCATTGTGAGTTTAAGGTATTTTTTACTCTAAAACATGGAAATTGCTTTATAATCTAGACTTTGCTTCACAGATAGTGAATGTTCCAGGGGCCTCATGCTGTTCAGGAAGGGTCTTTGTGGGCTAATGTCTGCTCGTGCTCTTTACTGTATGCCACAGATTGTCCTGTCAGTCCTAATTTTCTGTTGAAACCCTGTGGTGGATATAAAATAGTGGCAAGCTCCTGTGACCCTAATGTCCAGCACGTGGTCACTTTGAACTGGAGGAGTAAGATAGGAGTCTGGTTTCTGCAATTAAAGTTCATTTAAAAAAAAAAAAAGTCATAGAATAAATAAGTGAAAAAGAAAGGAAACATTACTTCTGACACTATTAGAGACAGCAATGAATCTCAGCTTTCTGCATAGCAAAACATGCTTTTTCTCCAGTGTGACCTGCATGTAGAATCAAGTACCTTGAGCAACATGTTAAGAACAAGAGACAAATCCGTATATCCTGGGTAATTTCTTTAGCTTATGATTCCAAACAAAAACAAACCAATCCAAACACTGTCAGAAAGACACTGTAGACTTCTTTTTCAATATAAAATCATTTTTTCTATATATATGTAATTTGTAATTCACTAACTCCTGACAGTGAGGATCTGCAGTGTTAGTTGGATATATTGCAGCCATGAATGTGTCTGCACTTTGGATCCTGCTTTGTCTCTCCAGGTGTGTTCTACTTTTTCTCTTCCCAGGTTAGCATTTCAGTCCTCTTTAGACTGTAAACTAGTTTTTCACATTGGTCTTTAGTCACCTGGCAGATCCAGGTGTGACTGGGCACTGCAGCTTCGGTTTTGTTTTTTATTCATGATCAACCAGCTACAGTCCAAAAGTAACCAGGGAATTATTTTCTGGTACTGTTTGTGCAACATTGAAGAAAGTATAGAAGCTTAGCAAAAGAGATTAAAAACAGGTAAGAGCAGAGTAAGTACCATTTCTAGTTTCTCGGTTTAGGCCCACATCTTTTATCCCACAAAGCTTTATGTCTCAGAATTCTTCACAGAGGGGTTTATGACTGCACAAATGTGCATTTTCTGTCAGCCTTTCCTCTCAGCCCCATTCTGTTCTACTTCAGAGTAATTTTTAAACTGTTTAGAAAAGTTGTTAAGATTCAACTTTGGCAGAAAAGCTAATTCATGGTTACAGCCTGTCAGTGAGATTTTCACAATTTATAGTTCAGCCTGTCCACTGCTATGTTGGGTGCTTCACATGACCTGACTTTCCTGATGATGGTGTTCCTAGGAGTCTGCTGTTAAACTGGGATTCACCGGTTCTGTTCTCTTACCAATAAAGCACAAGTATGCAAGCTAGTGATTAGAAATTTAGATTGAAAAGTGTGCTACCAACCCCAAAAATTAATCTTTCATAAATTATACCTCAGACACTCTTTCAGTCCATGTCTTAATAAGGGCTATCAACCCTACGTGCATTCTTTTGCTCCTCTTTCTCCCAAGGTACTTACCACCTGGAGATTACATGAATAGAGATTTATGGTGCCCATAAAGTGCACCAGCCACTTGAAACTGACACTTTTACCACCAGGTCAGTCAGAGCCAGTGCGTAATCAATAGGTTCCTGATTTACTAACTGAAGTGTGGGTGATCAATAAGGGATAAACCTGAATGAAATACATGTTCCAGAGACAATTTACAACCTCTGAGCCTTTGTCTATTAGAGCCAGGCCTGCTAGATGCAGCGTCCTTGCTATTAGTCTCCAGCTAGAGTATGATTTGCATTTACTTTCATAACAAGAAGGGATTTTGAGATTCTTATTCACATTCTGTGCCCCTTCCACCCTCCCAGTAATCATGAGGTAAGGGTAGATATGGTTTGAGCATGGAGCTGAGAGCAGGAGTCTCTTAAAAATTGATAGTGTATGCTTTTTTCTTAGTCCGTAACAATTCTCCACCAAGGATCAGATGACTAATGTTAGTGTAAGTTCATGAAATTAAAAAGGGAACCTTATTATGGAATAAAATGAGTTGGATTATTATATATAATTATGTAGTGATCTAGTTAGTAATTTAATACTGTGTCACTGATGCAAAATAAAAACCTGAAGTTCCACTTGATTGAGGCTATCTTTTCCTTGGGCTATGTGTGTGCCTAGGTGTTACAGATTACATGGTGGGACTCTACTAAAATGCTACATAGCCACTATGCTCATCATGTGCAAAAGCAGTTTTTAGCATACGTGAAGTCACTTAGAGGTTGGTCACTTATGTGTACAAACTCAAGATTTGAATATACGGTTTGTAGGTGTGCTGGTATTTTTTAAAGCCTTTATTTAGTTCATGTTTTTCATGCTACATTAACATGTGTTCCCAGATTTGTGAAACTTAGCACAGCTTAAAATTTTTTGAAGCTATTCCTTAATGTCAAATTTCCATGACAGATCCTTTTTTAGACTTCTTGTAGAACTTCTGAATTTTAGTTGAGAGTATAGAAGACTAGGTAGTTCATTCTTTGTGGCTGTGCTTTGTTACAGGTAAGTAAGTAGACCCAGCAGCATTCAAACAATTTATAGTCTTGACTGGTATGGGAAGTATTTTTGTATTCCCTATACTGTTCTGTATTGCTACAAGAGTGCACTTTGGTTTTGCATAAATACAGTGTCTAGAACTGTATCCATTATAAATATGCTGGGTTTTGCCTTTTTTTTTTTTTTTAAGATTTTGTAGGTTTTGGCATGGAAATACAAAGCCATAAACTTTTCCTGTTGTTATTTGCAGAGGATTTTAGTGCTTGATAAATGTTTGTTAAACTTTAAAGATTTATTTTTTTTTTTTTTGTTAAATAACAGGCTTTAAAGACACAGGAGCTTTTCAGCACTTTGTCATCAAAATTTATATGGTTCCAATCTTTGCAGTATATAAGCACTTCTTACAGGAAGGTGATACTAGAACAAAGTTATATTTGTTTTCATTTCTCTGTAGGCAAGCAAATGTACACCTGGGACCACCATGTTCAAGGGACATCAAGAGGAAACGAAAGCCAGCTGCAGCCTCCATGTCCAGCCC
Source organism: Brotogeris chrysoptera (assembly GCA_030323915.1). Lineage (NCBI taxonomy): Eukaryota > Metazoa > Chordata > Aves > Psittaciformes > Psittacidae > Brotogeris > Brotogeris chrysoptera. Next base: position 33,841 of record JARCZZ010047971.1, on the reverse strand, counting down.
AACATCAGGTGACCTGATATCTGTGTGCCAGCATTTCTGAAGTCTATCTTGAGCAAAGTGCCAGTCACAGTAGTCAAAAATAGCATTACCTTGATTTGAAACTGTTGAAACATGTGTGAGAAGGGCAACATGTGAGAGAGAATATCATGTGTTTTTCATAGCATCAAAAGTTGCCTACTAAAGTGGCACTACGGCACATTAATGTAATTTACATGTGTCATTATACAGTGGATAATATGTTTGGACATAGCCTTGGGTGGCATGGTTTAGTGTGAGGTGTCCCTGGCCATGGCAGGGGGGTTGGAACTAGATGATCTTAAGGTCCTTTCCAACCCTAGCTATTCTATGATTCTGTGTTTCTTCATAAGGTGTTATTTCCACCATTCTTAAATTATGCAGTATATGGTAATAAGGAGGTGATCTCTGTTCATGGTGTGTTCCTTAGGTGTTGGGCTGACATTAGCTGGTGGCTCTGGTGCCCTTTTTCAGGATGTTTTTAGGCACTTTTCCAGGAACAGAAATCTGGCATTGTCTCTTCACTGGATGAGGCCACCTATTTCCTGGGAGCTGTCTTAGTCTTGTGAATGAAAATAGTAACTTTTTTTTTGCTCTGGGGATGTACTAATTAAAATGCTGGTTTATTTTCATGTTGTATATTTCTGGAAAGAGACTGATTACTTACCAGGATCTGGAGAAGCTTTACTCTGCAAACCACACAGTGGTTTTGGAGACTTTTCTCTGGCCTCTCAGAAATACTACCCTCTCTTGAAATATCTTGCCTACTATCAAGTGACCCATGTTCTTCCAACTAGCTTATTAAAAAATTGTTACTGTAATCCAGTAGCAAGAAGGTGGGTAAGCTCCTGGGAAAAATGGTGGTGTGAAAACAGTGGGGAAGACTGAAAGAACTGGTGATGAATTCCTATTCACAAAGTTTAGGTTTCTTCCTTAGGCTGGTGGATAGACAGTAGAATAATGAAGTAGGGAAGAAAGTTTTGCTAGTTTTCCAGGCCACAGATCTGGATTACAGACTGTCTGAAAGGTTCTGTATTAAAAATTAAGAGGAAAAAAAAATTACTAATCTGTTGCTCAGCAAAAGTGATCTGTTATTGGCTGTTTATTTAGGATATTCTTTCCTGGCTTTTGAGTATTCCATGCAAGGATATGCAAACTTCTGTAGTAAAAGAGTTAGTAAAATTGCATATCCATAGCCACAGAATTTTACTTCTGGGAATACTAGGTTTTCTTGGTATAAATGCTAGTGTGTCACTGTCCCCTCTTACCTATCCATGAATTTATTGTTATGAGTATATTCTGTACTGCATTGCTGGTTACTTCCTATAAGGAGAACATCTGTTTCTATGTCTACATGTTTCAAAATAATATGTATGTTGTACTTACTTGACTAGGCAAATTTTATAGGGACACTTTCTAGACTTGAATCTGCATCTGGGGTGGAACTAAGTGCTGGAATCTTGGTTTTGTTTGGGATAGAGTTAATTTTGTTCCCAGTAGCTGGTGTAGTGCTGTGTTTTGGCTTTAGCCTGAGAACAATGCTGATAACACACCGGTGTTTTAGTTGTCGCTCAATAGTGCTTACCCTGATCAAGGACTTTTCAGTCTTTCATGCTCTGCCAAGTGAAGAGGGGCACAAGAAGCTAGGAGGGAACAGAGATAGGACAGCTGACCCAAACTAGCCAAAGGGGTATTCCATACCACAGCATGTCATGCCCAATGTATAAACTGAGAGGAGTCACCCAAAAGGCCCAGATTGCTACTTGGGTCAGGCTGGTTGTTAGTCAGCAGGTGGTGAGCAATTGTACTGTGCATCACTGTTGTTTTTGTTTGTTTTCCTTTCTTCTTTTAGTTTTATATTTTCTCCCCTTATTTTCCTTAGTAGTAGCAGTATATTGTACTTTAATAATTGTACTGTTCTTATCTCAACCCATGGGGTTTACATTCTTTCCGTTCTCCTCCCCATCCCACCCAGGGAGAGGCAAAGGCAGGAGGTGAGCGAGTGGCTGTGTGGTTCTGAGTTGCCAGCTGGGTTTAAACCATGACAGTAGCAGAGGGGTTTCAAAGTTTTTTCTTTTTAGGGGTGAGGGAAAGAAAATTGGAGTATGCATTACAAAGTAAGGAAGGAGAGTGTAGTTACTGGAATCCAGACAGGATGCTTGGTGATCAAGAGAAAAGTGCTGCAAGGTTTTTCACGGTCAAAAAGGGTAAAGATTTCTTAGGCCCTATTTAGAAATATCCCCAGCAAAGGTAGTAGCTATGCACAGGTTTGCTATAATATTGACTTGTGGAAAAAACCTTTTGATGGTGTAACTGAAGCTGTGTCCTAGCTGACTTAGTACAGCAGTTTTCCAATTGTAGCTGGAGCACAACCTGGGAGTGTAACTTGGAAACTCCTGAAATCTGATACTATTTCTGTCAAAGGTGATCTGACTGGAATTACTAATGCCTAAAGAAATACACAGAATTACTCTGCAATAATGTAGAATTGACTGATGACTCTTATGCTTAAACATTGCTGAGATAGTTACAGATTTTTCTCCCTTGCCATGCATCTACTCGTTGACTCTTAAATGTCTTACACTGGGGCTCCCCTGTACCTGAGGAATCACAGCAACCTCATTTTCTCACTGCAGAGGCTTTTTGTTTGTGATATTTTACTACTTCTTCAAAAGATGAAACACAAGTAGATCAGAACGCAGGCCCACGCCTGTCACTGCAGGCGCAGAGTGCTGGATTTCTTCACCTTTGGACTCAGCTAAGATGCTGTTTAATTGCTCTCGTCTCACTTGTTGACCAGGTCCTGCTTCAGTGATCTCCTTTTTTTGCAACCTGGGTGCCCCATGGAGGTGAAGGACATAGCCTGAGCTGGCTCCATCAGTCAGCAGAACAAATGGGCTTGCTCTGCTGAACATCGGGCCATCTCGGATTCCACCTCTTTTATAGAGATGAGTGATGAAGAGGGGCTCGTTCCGCTTTGCTGCTGTATTAATACACATCAGGGGCCAGCTCCCGGCACTAAATCACTCTACTGCATACATCTGTTATCGGACTCCTCACCAGTGTGATGAACAAGACTGCAGATAGAGGCTTCCTCGTGTCATTCTTTATAGGATTTTCCTAAAAGAATAAATAGCTCAAATCTCTGCCAACACTCTCCGCTGTCATTGTGATGAATTTAGCTTCTTCCTTAAACATGCAGCTACAAATCTTCCCCTGTCTCCTCACCCCCCCATCATCTACAGAAAGTTTTGAGTTGAATTTGGCTGAAATCAGAAGGTGCTAATAAAAAGCATATGAGATGTGGATGCCATCTCCCTTCTAGCTGCAGGAATGAGAGAAGGAAACTAAAGATGCATTTATTTGGGAGCGAAGCAGACTAAGTTTATTCCATGTCTTCTCACATACTTTCAGGTATTTGTGGGGTTTGGTAAAGCATCTTTTGACAGAGACCATTTATGAGCATCCAAAACCATGCATTACTGTAGCAGAAATTGTATTGCTACAGCATTAAAATCCTGGTATTAGTACTGTGCTTTGAGGTTAACTGGTCTAAATAGTGTAACTGAGATAGAGACTAAAGAATAGTGTTTTGGAAAACAGCCTGGCTGTTGAGATCAACAAAACATGGGTAGAAAATTCAGAATTCATTTGCACTTCAGGAAGTGACTTATCAAAATTAAGTTGGTCAAACTTAATGCCAGTGTTGAGAGAGAGTGAAAATGAAAGTACTTTCCACACTACACAGTTGTGCAGTATGTGAGCCTTAAAGCTCTCATCAGGTAAGAAACAAGGTCTGGCTGGTGTAGTCTGGGAGTAGAATACGGAAATCTGGAGGAAGTAAGGATGGCTGTACTGGATTAGATTAGAAGTTCGTCCAACTTAGTGACCAGCGGCCAGTGCCTAGGGAGGAAGAAAGTTGGTTGTGATGAAGGTCCTTCAGATTTTCAGTGATCTAAGACAGGGCCTTCAGAAGTCACAGATGGTGTCCTGTGTGTAGTTACTTTCTGTTGCAGTGCAAATACAGTTGGACTGATGTCCCCAGTGGTACAGTAGAGCTTGTCTGATAAATACTGTATAAAATGTTATTCTTGTCGTGGTTATTCTCTGTTTTGAAAGGGATCTGATGAAGGCTGCCATGTCTGTCTTCAGTTTGTCAGAAGAGGCCACAAATATAGGTGGTTGTGAACTAAATGATGAACAATTGACGAGCTTTACGTTGGTGCTTTTAATGTTTATTGTGGTCCAGTCCCAGTGAGTCTGGAACATTTTACCCAAGTGAGTCTGAGGTAAAAAATCTGCATAAGTAGATCTTTGCCTTGTCATGTATTCACACTTAGCTTGTGAAAAAATAGTAACTTCTAAAAAGTGCCAGTTAGCAGCCTCTGAAACTGCTTATCAGAGAACAGCCTGATGAGTAGTAGCAGGTTTGTAGGTTTTTTTTTTCTCTCTCCTATTTCTTGCCAATGGATTCACCTTTTGTCATGGTATGATGGTACCCAGCAGCAAGAAGCCTGTTTTAGTCCTTTGTTTTGTTTTCTTTTCTTTTCTTTTCTTTTTATGAGCAAAGATAGAGAGCCTGAGTAGGGAGACTTCTAGCAAGGGGCCCATAGTGTAGTATTGGTGGTGATTATTAAAGGACTTACTTCATTGGTTTTACATGTTTTATCTGACCTTTAGATGGAGGAAGTTGGTGGGCTAGAGGTAGAAAATGCAATGTACTGTTATCAGCTGCATTGTTGTGGTTGTATGGGAATAACTCACTGTTTTGGATGTACAGAAGCACGGTTGTTGGGGTTCCAGATCTACTGAGTGGGGAGCCTGAAGCATTGAACCAGCTTTTCATTTAAACTTCAAAGTAATCAGTCTACTAGTTAAAGCTTGTTATGGCCTCTTTATCCTTCATCCGCTACAGAGCAGCAGAGGCAACTTGTAATAAAAACACACAAACAGCTATTATCTATTGTGAGAATACAGTGAAAGAGATGTTTCGTACTGAAGCAAGCACTTGTTCAAAAAGCTTCTGGTTGCCCCAGAGACTCCTGTGGCAGTAGCTTTTTCTTTTTCTCCTGCCCTATTCTGCTTTTGAGGCTTGAATGACTCAGGATACTAAGAATGGGAGCAAACTCTTATCTCCTCTGGAAATTTGGGTGGGTGCTGGTTTGAGCTATGGATCTGCAAATCTCTCTTGCTAATTATAGCCTGTCCCATTTTGAAGTAGTGGCTGTATGGATAAAACGAGAATGGATTCCAGCCTAGCTTAGCAAGTAGCTTCTTGGTATAATATGGTGATTTGCTATATTAGATATATGTGGAGGTTTATGGTACTGCCTTTACTGCATAAGGAGGAGAGGTATATTTTCTTCTTTAGCTGAGCTTTGCAACCTGAGATTTGCCAAACCTTCAGAGGCTTTGAAATTCCCAGATATAGGGTCAACTGAGTTTTTGTAAAGAGATCAAGGTATTTGCAGTTGAGTGATTACGAGTTGATTCTGTTTAAGTATGGGACAGCTACAGCTCTTGATTTCCATCAGGAACTTTGACTAAAGGAACTAGTTAGTGGTCTGGGAACTTGGAGTTCTGAATATGAGAATCATTATGGCAAAGGTGTTAATGCTGTCAAGAACCTGTATTTCAATGGAATTTGGTGGGGGAACTTGTAGGAACTCGGGGAAATAACACCTTCTTATAAGAAATTACATATATGTGAGGCATTTGCCATGAAATCACTTGCTCTAATTTATTTTTTTTTTCGCTCATTCCCACTTTCTTCCTCTGTTCCCCATTCCCTGAAATTTTATATTCCAGCAACTTTATCTGTCCACATGGATGCAGCAGAGTCAGAGCTACCAGCAACACCATCTCTGAGATCCCAGAACTCTGAATGGACAGGGGAAACACCAGCAGCGGAGAAAGCTACTATCACTGCCTCCAGTAACTTTTTTAAAATGCCACAAGAGAAGAGCCCTGGATACAGCTAAAAGGAAGCATTGCAACTGTAAAAGCTTGGATTTTGGAAGTGTTTGACTCTGCGTGTCTCTACCAAACATCTTGTTTGGTGGTAGTGATAATCTTCAGTATTGGCGCGTGATGCCTGGCATCATCCAGACTGATCTGTGTGCCCCACACACCTAAACCATGTTTGTGAATCTGTGTTTAGAAAAAAAGGTGATCGGTGTTGGGACCTCAGCGGCTTTTAAAAATATTCTTGCTATTGTTGTATTTATTATGCATTCATCTCTTTCCCTGCTGCCAGCTCGTATGTGCTGGATCATGTACAGATTCTTCTGTGTTTTCAGATCTTTATTCACCCCCTGGACATGTTGCTTGTTTGTGCATTTGGTGTTTTTTAGGTGAAAGTCCCCCTGCTGCTCGGGCAAGTGTCTCCCCCTGGGTTTTTTTGGCTGGGGCATAAGGAGGGAATGCAAACAAGTTGAAACATGGAACCTGAATTCTGTATTAGCAGAATGTTTTCAGGCCATGTGCTAATGGACTCAAATCACGTTGCTTCCAGTGAAGCAAATACGGTGCTTGTCCATTCAGAAATTGCCATTGGCTCACTGGCAGCATGATCCACTAGACCTTTTCCTTCTCTGTTGTTCTGAATGTCTTTAGTCTTGCTTGTGTGTTGCATGGTCTTTCCTAAATCTACTGGATAAGGAATTGGGAAAACTATAAAAATGGGAAAATTATAAAATGACTGTTAGCATTTCTAAAGGATGCTTGCCATGGAGGTTAACATGCTGTTGAACAAAAAAGCCATTTAAAGTACCACCTGAGATCAGAATATTCTGGGTGTTGATCAGGCCTCTTCTGTCTTAAGTCTTTCCCTCCCTTCAGAAAGTATTGTCTGCTCTCTTCTAGAGGTGTCTCCACCTATTGATTGGAGCATACACAAATGAGATTTCTCTTCATGGCACTTCCACTTGTTCCTCTGTTATTTTGTGTTGCAGAATATGTGGGTAGTGATTTCTTCCCTCTCTTTTCTTGAATTCTTCATCACACTCCCCTTACTTTTAATTACTCTGTCTGGAGCTTATTTTAAGCTATGTTTTTAGAATATACTCCTGCATAACTTGTGTCAAGGAACAGGTAGCCTCATGGCTTCATGAGTCCTTTAAAAATAGGATATATTTGTATGCATACAACTTTTTTTTTTGTTTTCTTCACTGGGTGGAGCTTTCAGACAGTACCCTTTAAGCTTATAAATTTCATTTTGAATGTGAAGGTGCAGTTGGCACTTTTAAGTAGATAACAAAATTTGCATGGTTTTAGTGGTTTTGCAGTCTTCTGCTCTCTCTTGTGAATCAAATAGCTGAGGGAAAGATCAGTTTGAGACTGTAAAGCAGTGATTTATATTTAACTATTAAAATGTTAAATGTTCATAACATACACAAAACAAGAATTGAATGACTTGCTGAATCATGATTGAAACATACAGATATACTATAGACACACTGTCAGTGTCTCATCCCCTAAATACGTACTTATTTTGGGGGCGACATCTAAATTGGATTTATATTTCACAGCCCAAGCAAACTGTTGGATCTGTCATTGTAAATCCCTCTCAAAACTGCTTTTTGGTGGTGGTACATTTTTTAGAATTAGAGCAGGGGAAGCCTTTTTACCTTGCTGAAGGAGTACAGAGGTCTGTTTGGACTATGGAGCAAGCTGTAAGGGTTTTGCGGAGAGAGGAGTGTTCCTGGTTTAATGTAGTCATTGGATTGTCTTCTTTTGTAGGTATTTTGAGCAATGGTACTTAAGAGGTGGCGGGGGAAGTCTTGGCACTCTAAGGGCTGTAAGGGCCTGGAGGTTACTGGAAGTTACTGGAGAGCCTGTAATTTACAACATACAAAGAGAAGGTAAACCTTGAGGAATAGTAGCTTGACTATTTAGTACTCATGAACACAGTAAAGGGGAAGGGTGGTCACATTCTCCTGCCAACCTGCAGATATATTTTTGGATTGGCAGCCTCATAACCTAACTTGCAGGCTGCTTCAGTGACGGGGGGTGGTTCTCTGAAATGTATTTGTGCAATTGAGTGGTTTTAATCTCCGCAACCTCTCTTGGTTTGAGTCTGTTCAACAAATTTCCTCAGATTACTGATCATTCAGCTAAAATTTTAAACTGTGGCCTTTGTGTTCCCCTTTTTAAAACAAATTCTGCTGTATCCTGCTACATTCTGAGTGTTGTTCAGAGTAGTTCTGTTTCTTTTGTGGTGTCAGGGCAATTTTAAAGTTTTCATAAGAGAGATGTTTGAGGTGTTACAGGAATCTTCATTGTGGCGGGGGGGGGGGGTAGCCAGGCTTCACATGATTTTTCTCAAGGGGCAGGGAAAGACAACTTACCAGATTTTCCTATTGATGTCTACTGCTTTCGTGAGACCTCACTTGGAGTATTGTGTACAGTTCTGGTGTCCTCAACATAAAATGGACATTGAACTATTGGAACAAGTGCAGAGGAGGGCCACGAGAATGATCAGGGAACTGGAGCACCTCATGTGTGAAGATAAGCTGAGAAAGTTGAGGCTGTTGAGCCTGGAGAAGAGAAGGCTGCGTGGAGACCTCAGAGCAGCCTTCCAGTATCTGAAGGGGGCCTATAGAGGTGCTGGGGAGGGACTCTTCATGAGGGACTGTAGTGATAGGACAAGGGATAACGGGTTCAAACTTCAACAGGGGAAGT
>JARCZZ010047971.1:12515-25044 GCA_030323915.1 Brotogeris chrysoptera | reverse complement strand
GGATATGAGGAAGAAATTCTTTACTGTGAGGGTGGTGAGGCACTGGAATGGTTTGCCCAGGGAAGTTGTGAATGCTCCATTGCTGGTGGTGTTCAAGTCCAGGTTAGACAGAGCCTTGGGTGACGTGGTTTAGTGGGACGTGTCCCTGCCTATGGCAGGGGGGTTGGAACTAAATGATCTTAATGTCCTTTCCAACCCTAACTATTCTATGATTCTATGTCAGTAGCACTGTTCATATGGTTAAGGCCTTACTTGGGTTCTGAGCTCCTAGGAGGTCTTCCTTGTCTTTAGTAGTTGAAAGTACCTGTGGTGGTACTGAAGAGTAACTGTGGCAGGCCTTGCCTTAGTAAGCCATACTTCCTGCCATGGCAACTTTCTGGAAGTGTCAGGAGACTTAAGTTCTTGTAGCTGCCCTGTCTTTCCTATTTCTGTTAGAATCAGTTTACAGGTCAGTCAGGTTCTCAACCAAACTTGATTCTCCTGAGTGGCAAACAAGCTATATGAATCATATATCTTGTTACTTCAGGATATTCATCAAAATTTGCCTTCGTACTTACGTAGCTTGATGCAGATTTGAGTATCTTCAGCATTCTTAGATTAACTAGGCGCACTGTTTTGTCTCTTTTCCTCTAAGGCAGATTCCTTAGAACACACAATGTACTGACACAGTACTTGCGGTAAAGGACACAGTGCTTTAGATGTGGATTGCTTGAGTAGAAATAATATCATGCCTTGATTTGGTAGCTGTACTTCTACCAAGGTGGTCCAGTATGTAATTATTGCTTCAAAGATACACAGCTCACTCATCATCTGCTTCTTGTCCATCAGGACTCCCCAGTCTTTTTTCAAGCTTGTCTTCTCTCTGATTGTCTTCACTTCTTGTTCTTATGGGACACTTCAACTTCCCAGATATCAGCTGGGAATACCATACTGATGTGACAGACAAGTCTGGGAAATTCCTGAAGTCTGTTGAAGGCAATTTCTTGTCTATTGAAGGTACTTTCTTGTAAGTACTCACACAGTCAACTAGGAAAGATGCCACCTTGGACTTGTTACTTGTGAATAGAGAAGGACTTGTGAGAGAGGTGACTGTAGATGGCTGTATTGGCTACAGGGATCATTAAATTGTTCAGTTTAAAAATTTTGATGTAATGAGAAAAATGGTCAGCAGAGTTGCTACCCTGGATTTCAGGAAAGCTAACCTCAATCTACTCGATGAGCTCATTAGCAGTGTCCCCTACGAATCTACTTCTTAGGGCTTAGGGGTCCATGAGTACTGGTCAGTTTTTAAGTACCATCTTTTAAAAGCTCAAGAGCAGGCAGTCCCTTTATGTTGAAATTCCAGCAAGTGGCACAGAAGACCAGTTTGGCTGGACAGGGAATTCCTTGGAACTCAGGAGGAAAAAGAAATTGTATGGTCCTGGTAAGCAAAGTTAGGATTTGCAGGAAGATTATAGAATCATAGAATGGTTTGGGTTGGAAGGGACCTTAAGATATCTAGTTCCAACCCCCCTGCCATGGGCAGGGACACCTTCCGCTAGACCAGGGTTTTGAAAGCCCTATTCAACCTGGCCTTGAACACTTCCAGGGATGGGGCATCCACAACTTCTTTGGTTAGCCTTTTCCAGTGGGTCACCACCCTCTCACAGTAAATAACTTATTTGTCATATCTAATTTAAATCTACTCTCTTTGAATTTAAAGCCATTCTCCCTTGTCCATGTACTATCACTACACACCATTTTAAAAAGTCCCTCTCCAGATTTCTTGTAGGCCCCCTTTCTATACTGCAAGGTGCTCTAATGTCTTCTCAGAGCCTTCTCTTCTGCAGGCTGAACAAGCCCAGCTCTCTAAGCCTATATTCGCAGGAGAGGTGCTCCAGCCCCCTGATCACTTTCATGGCCCTCCTCTGGAGGGCTGTGGTTTGCATGTACAGGGAGAAGACACAAAAGGCCAAAGCTTAGTGTTGAAACTGGCCAGTGTTGTATCAGGCAACAACAAAGGGTTTTTGAAGTACATTAATAGCAAGAGGAGGTCTAAGGAAAACATTGGACTGATACTTCAAGATGGTCATGTGAGAAATTGGAGCGGAAGAAGAGCGAAGGCATTCAGTGCTTTTCTTTGCCTCAGTCTCTAATAATACTGACACATCTTGGGCTGCCCAGTCCTCTGAGTTGGAGGGCCACAACTGTGGGAACAGTGACTTTCCATTTGTGGACAGTGAAATTGTGAGTGACTGGTTGTATCAGTTGAAGTCCACGAGTCTGGGAATTCATCCCAGAGTAGTGAAGGAAATAGTAGATGTTGCAGCAGGACCCCTCTTAATCATCGACCGAAGGTTTTGGGATCTTGGGAAGGTCCCTGCTGACTGGAAGCTAGCCAGTGTTGTTATAGTTGACAATAAGAGCTTGAGGGAAGACCCAAGAAACTACAGATCTGGTAGTCTGACCTCAGTACCTGGAAAAATTATGGGAAAGATCACACTGGGCAGTTCTGAAGGACATTTAAAAGACAATGCAATAAGACAGGGTCAGCATGGTTTCACAAAGGGAAAGTTCTGTTTAACTAATTTGATACCCTTCTATGATAAGATCACCTGCCAAAGGGATGAAGACAAGATGGTGGATGTAGTTCTTCTGGATTTTAATAAGGCTTTTGATACTGTCCCTCACAGCATCCTTCTGAACAAGTTGTCCAGCTGAGATGAGCTGTGTGCTGGGTGAACACAGTGTGCTGGGTGAACAGCAGGGCTCAAAGGGTTGTGGTGAATGGGGCTACATCTGGCTGGCAACTGATTGCAAGCAGTATTCCTCAGGGTTCAGTTCTAGGAACAGTTCTAGTCAGTATTGTTTATGAATGATTTGGATGCAGGAGTTGAATGTACCATTAGCAAGTTTGCTGATGATACTGAACTGGGAGGTGCTTTTGACCCTCTCAAGGGAGAAGAGGCCTTGCAGAGGACTCTAGATAGGTTGGGCTATGATTAATGGGATGAAATTTAAAAAGAAAAAATACCAGATTCTGCACCTGGGATGGAGTAATGCTGGACACAAGTATAAATTAGGAGAGAAGTGGCTGCAGATCAGCCTTGCAGAATGGGATCTGGGGATGCTGGTTGATAGCAGGCTCAGTGCAGCAGTATACCCTGGCAGCCAAGAGGGCAAGCGGTATCCTGGGGTGCATCAAACACAGTAAAACCAGCTAGTCAAAAGAGGTTATTATCCCCCTGTATTCAGAGTTAGTGTGGCCTCACATTGAGCACTGTATGCAGTTCTGGGCACTGCAAGTTCAAAAGGATGTTAAGTTCCTTGAACAATTTATCCAAAGGAGGGCAACAAAACTGGTGACAAGACTCAAAGGCATGCCCTATGGGGAGTGACTGCGGGCCCTAGGGTTGTCTGGTTCGGAGAAGATGAGGCTGAGAGGCAGACTCATTGCTTCCTACAGCTTCCTCACAAAGGGAGGTGGAGAGTGAGGTGCTGATTGTTTCCCCCTGTTTCCAGTGATAGGATGCATGGGAATGGTTCAGAGCTGCACCAGGGGAGGTTCAGACTTGACATTAGAAAACACTTCTGCTCAGGGAGGATGATCAAAACACTGCAGCAGGCTTCCCAGAGAGGTGATCAATGCTCCAAGCCTGTCAGCATTAAAGAGGCATTTGGACAGTTCTCATAATAATATACTTCTCTTTTGGTCAGCCCTGAAATGGTCAGGCAGCTGGACTAATGATGATTGTAGGTCCCTTCAAACTGAACTTTTTTATTCATTAACTTAATGAAGTTTCTGTCTTTTCAAGGTCCCTCTTGGGTGGAACCTCCACCATCCATCAGTGTCTCCCTCCCCAACCTCCTGTTATTTCTGATCTTGTTGAGAGTATGTTCTGTGTCTTTCCACCAGATCAGTAATGATCACTGAGCAGTATCAATCCCAGTATTGTCTTCTGGGCCACACTTTTCATAGGTGGTCATCATGCAGATTTCAAACCATTGATCATTATTGCTGAAAGTTCAGCCAGTTTTTCACAGACCTTTCTTAATGGATGACATTCAGTGCAGAGTCCATAGCTCCCCCATTTGGCATATATAGATATATATGTTTGTGTGAGAGACTACATCAAGAGGCTTACTGAAGTCAATGTAAACAGCATCCACTGCCCTGTATGCATCCACAGAGCTTGTCATTTCATCACAGAAGGCGGTCAGGTTTGTCAGGATGATTTTCCCTTGTTTAATCTAGTGGCCTGTTCCTAGTCACCTTCTTCTCCTTTGCATGCCTGGAAATGGCTTCCAGAGCTTGCTTCGTAAAGCTACGAGGGACCACAGTAGGGCTGACTAGCCTTTCATTCCCAGATCCTCCTTCCTGGCTTTTTAGAAAGGTGACATGGTATGTACTCCTTCCTGCCACCGGGGACCTCATGCAATTGCCACAACTTCTCTTAGACAACTGAGACCAGTCTTGTAACAGCATACTTTGACAAATGGGGCTTTATTTGTGTACTGGAGAAGATGGACCTTCAGTGAAAGAGAAGTCAGGAGCTGTGAGAAGCACATTTACTGGTTGTTCTTTGCACATTTCCAGTCATTCTAGTGATGCTTCATGCCCAGTTTAGTAGGTAATGGAGAAGTGCAGATTAAAAGAATGGAGTTTCTGTCCTGTTGGATTTATGATTTTAAGGTAAGGTACAGTAAAGAGTGAAGAAGGCAACAAAAGAGTGGCTGGAGAGAAACTCATAAGAGACTGGGACTAGCGCTACTGAATGATAGATTAGCTTCATGACTGTGGTGTGCATAGGTGTGTCTTGTGAGGATTCCTGAATAATGACATTGAGTCCCTTAGTGCTGGCCTTCCAAATGTAGAAGCTCATGCTGTTGCTTTGTGGATGTTGCAGAGACCTGCTCAATGGGCAGAGGATGAGAAGGGAAATTTGAGGAAGGGCATCAACAAAGGTGAAGTGTACCTCTCTTACTGTAACCCTTTCTGCGCTGAGGAAACAAGGTGTTACAAAAAATGTGTGTGCCTGAATATAGAAAAGGAACTCTGTAAAGTGGATACGAACTTTCTTTTGTTGTCCTGCAGAATAGTTTTGTAATCGGAGAACATTTCAGTGAAGCAGAACTGAAAGATGCTACCAGTTATTTGTTCAGTAAATGTGTTTTAGTAGTCTGTTAGGAGACTCTAAAAGGAAGACAAACTTCTGTTCTCATTGTGATTCTGCATTGCTGTGTCTTTGTCCGCTGCGTTCTATTCCAGTTTGTGTTTTGTGCTTGAGACTTCCTGCTTTTATACCATCAAATGTGGGAAAAATACAGTAATGCTTCTTAAGGCATAAAGTATAAGGGACCACTTGCTAAACAAAAGGCAAGATAAGATTGTTTTAACCCATTAACTTTTACCCAATACAAAGATTAAACTGAACATAGAGAATGTAATATCTTAATTATACTGAAGTGTTCAGCTCTTAAGAGAGTAGACTCTTAAGAGTGCCATAGGCAAGTGCAGAGACTGGTGCATGGGGTCATAGAATCACAGAATAGTTTGGGTTGGAAGGGACTTCTGAAGGTCACCTGGTCCAACCCCCTGTAACGAGCAGGGACATCTTCATCTGGATCAGGTTGCTTGTATCTAGCCTGGCCTTTTACGTCTCCAGGGAATGTGCATGCCTGGCCTTCAGTCAGGTGACATACAGACTGTTGTGGAGACAGACAGAACATTCAACATCCTTCTTAATTCACCATGGGTAAAATGCCTTTCCAACTGCAAACCCATCCATTAGTGTTACTCCAGTGAATTGATAAAGATATATTAACTTGCATACCAAGAAAAGAGAAGTTCTGTGCCAACTCAAAGAGTTGACACAAATGGAAAATGGTCTGGCACAGCCTGTTATATGTTTGTGCTGTACCTGCAGACAGTAATAAGAAAAAAAATTGCTGAGCCATGTGTTCATGACATAGAGTATTTGTTGTCTTAAAGCTGCCAATATTATGAGGGTGATCAGGGTTTTGCAAAGCTTCCCTCTTTTCCTTCTAACCTCTGAAGGAAATGGCATGAATAGCATAAGAAAGGCTGCACAGGGGCCCATCAAAAGTCTTTCTGTCTTGGTAGTCTGTTTCTCACAGTGGCTGGGTTTGGATACATAGGGGGCATCCTTTGTCCTTAGTAAGGCCAAAGTATTTATATGGTGATACTCTCCTTTGATGTTCTCTTAGCCCAGTGTCTTGCCTCAAAAAGATATACAAGCTCTCTTCAAGGGTGGAAAAACCTGTTGTGAGCCTTTTGGCTATAGTATTTATCCTGCAACTGGATTTAATTGTATTTTTAGAAGGACATGTAATCTGACTTTAAAAACGTCAAGCAAAGATTAGCTCATCTTGCTTGGTAATAATTTTTCTTGCTAATTACCCTCTTCATGAGGAAATTGCATCTTCTCTTGGAATAGTTTTTTCCTAATATCAGCTCCCTGACATGGTTTCTTGTAATGCTTTTTGTTTTTTCAGCAAGGTTGAGAAGTCCTTTTCTTCCATTACAATTTGGGCTTCTTTGTCACGTATAGCTACCTATAGCCAGTCAACAAATCTTATGTAATCCACTAACCCATGTAACTAATTTTTCATAAGCTTCACACTGTAAAACTTGTCATTTAACCTTTAACAATGTATTCTACATCCATCTGCATTCAGCTCTAGTGTCTATGCTTAAGAGTATTCTTTACAGCAGCAGGATCACTTGCTTCCCTATTGCTATTCAGGCTTCATATGCTCGTAAATCCAAACATCATGCTGGCCTTTGCTGCCCAGACACTGCTGTAACACTACTATAAAAGTGATATTCAGGCACTTGACTCAGAATCTAAAGTTCTTACCACTGCACATGATCCTAGAAATAATTTATTTTGTTTTAATTTATTCCAAAATGCATTGCATTTCCTGTGGCTGAATTGCACTGCAATTTTGGACTGACAGTTTTTATAATTTGTAATACTTAAGAGCTCGGTCTGTGTAGTTTTATCAGAAGAGGATCAGAGCCATCTTGCCTGTGTGGGTAGACAGTTCTTTATGGAAATGAAAATACTAGGTAATAAAGTGTCTCTTATCTTGTGCAGATTGGCATAAAAATGAACTTGAAGCTAAAGCCAAATCAATTCAAGTTAGAAATGGGGTATGAGATTTTAACAATGAGGACAGATTAATCATTGGAACAAAGTACTGTGGAAAGCAGTAGCTTCTGTGTATCTTCAAGCTTCAATCTGTAGACAGCAGCTTTATGGAAGGAATATTGTAGCCAAATATAAGACATTGAAATAAATACAGAGGCATCTTAAATGACATTGAATGGTCAGTTTTATAGTGAAGTACAGTCTACGTGAAGTGATAGCTCCTTCTAGTTTAGAACCTCAGAGAAGACAGAATACTTTTTCTACATGATAGAGATCTGTTGAAAAAAGCAGTGTTTTGGCAAACATAGGGAAAAATCATGGTGATGGACTTTTTATGGTATTAACAAAAGATTGTCATGAAATATGTATGAGAAGGTAAGGTGAGAAAAAAAATTATATGTGCCAACTAAAAAGCAGCATTTCTGCGTGCAGGTTTTTCTGTGAGTACTATAATGATATGAGTGTGCAGTCTTCAGAACCTATGTGATCACTTAGTTGAAGAGCATCCTTGGTGAGGTTTCCCCCTTTCTTGCTGTACTGGCAGCTAGAGTTCTGGTGGTTTGGGCTAGTGTTCCCTTTGTACACATTCAGCTTTCAGTAGCTCTGTCTCAGTTCATTCAGCTGTGTGAACTGCCTGCACATTGCACTGAAATCAGAAACATGAGGGAGAGCATGGGTGGCCTTATTACCTCAATAGGATAATTGCCAAAAAAAGTATGCAATAACTTTTTTAATCACAATAGCTATTGCTTCTGCTTTTCCCTCTCATGGCATATAAGGAAGGATGCCTCCTTGTAGTACAGCCCTTTTGGTAGCCTGTAGCCTTCACTATCATACCAAAGGAGTAGATTGTAGGTTTCTCCAAGTGGAAGAGCTCTTCTGCACTCATCTGAGGGGAGATAGTGTGATTGGAGGAAGCAACTTTCTGGTACTGTGTTCTGTAGCACTAGGGAGTGATGAGTTGCTCTGCATTTTCAACTTTAAAATATGTTATACAATACTTTTGTTTTGAAATGAATGTAAAATTCCATTGATGGGGGAGTGCCACATTTGAGTCTTTGCTTCAAATCTCAAGTCCTGGATGTGGTGTTAAAGTCCTCTGATAGCATTTGGTTTTGTTGCCCAGATCGGTGTATGTGAGAACTCATTGCTGGAAGCTCTTCTAAGAGTGCCAGGAACTGAGACTGGTCTGGCCTGAGCAGAGCCCCTGGGCACTGCTGAAGCCAAGGAATTTTCTCTCGGGTTCAGCAACACCAGACAGCCAAAGCCACCATCGGTTTTATTCTAGCTTCTTCCTCCTGTCCCAGAGGACTAACTTAGAGGTAGTTAACAAACAGGTCTGCTCAAAACCTTTAAGAGCTGCATTGTGCATGTCCCAAATATTTTATGTAGTCACAAAACTTAACAGATTGATAGGGATTGGACTTTGGGTTCTTTGGGGTCTGTTTTGGGGGTAACATATAATTAAGGATTCTTGCTTGTATTCCTTTGTCTTAAACATGTATTCTCTGAATTCTTGCAGAATCCTTGTTCTGATACAGAAACTGGAAATAAAATATGAAAGAAGTGTTTTATCTGACATAAAGCAAACTGAATCAAGAGTGGGAAAAGAGAGGTTTCGCTGTCATCTAACTAGATTTACTGTATTGGAATGTCCATTAATCTGCACGCTTCCTTGACCGTTTTCTGAAGTATAAGCTGTAACCTGAAGGTCTATAAGGAGTTGCTATGCTTTTCTCCCTTTTGAATTGCAGACTTGAGTGAAGGATTTGAGGTAATTTATCATTTCCATTCTTTGTTTTTTGCAATGATTTTGTTTCCCAGTTTGTCATGACATTGTCTCTAGACAAGTGAGGTGCTCTCTCTTTGGAATTTGAAACGATTCTAGAGTTTTGTAAGTAGCCTTTCACTTCTGAGTTGCTGCTTCAGATCTACCCAGCCCCAAAAGGGATTTCTTTTAAATAAGCAGGTAAGTTTCAATTGATGATTTAATGGATATCTATTCATTTGCCAATGCTAACATCTTTTTTTAAGATAGATTGGCATCATTCTTTTGAAGCAGTGACCTCAAAGATGAAGTGAGTAGTGGACTTGGAATTTTCTTTCACATATGTATGTGTCCCAGTATTGAAAGTTATGCATATTTGTGAAAGGAACAAAACAAGACTCGCTCTACATTAACTGTTTCGAAGAATAAATTGCAAAAACTGGATCCCAAGTTGATTGAATGTTTTTAAACAAAAAGATCAAGGTCCTTCGGAAATTGCTTCAAGTTCTCAACACTATATGGGGGGAGGGAGGGGTGTCTAATTTTTAAAAGTGATGATTTTCCTATCTCTTCTGCAAATTACATCTGTGAGAATTGGGAAGTGTTCCTTGTGAAATGTGCTGATTTTTGTTTGGAGCAAGGAGAAAAGTGCTCTTAACAATAGATTCCGTTATGGGAAGTGCCCAGATTTGGCAAACATCATCAATTACAGGTAACTGTCAAAACTGTCAGGTTTCTAAAAATCATTATGAGGTGGTGTAGTCTTCCACTTACTTGCATTTTTTTTCTGAGTAATGAAGCATTTAATTTGATAATTGGAGGCATTTCTATTAAAAAAGGTGAATGGTTCTTGTTCGCACATCCTTAATTTTACACCCAAGGGCTGAGAATTTTCTCAGCTCAGTTTGAATAGCTGGTGGTAAATTCAGTAGCAGGCCTGACTGTGGTGGCTTTTATTTACTTTGATCTTTTTCAGACCATGCTTGCTTTATAGTTTTCCAGCTCAGGGAATCATCTGAAACTACGAATGAATACAAGTAGACTTGCTGGATTCTAATGGAGGATTTCTCACATCTAAAGGAAGGGTATTTCAAATCTGGGGATACAAGTTTTGTTCTCTGCTGAAGTAAAACAAGATACTCAAATATTTGTTAATGAAACCTAGTATAGCATTTCAAAACGCCAAATGACATTAATCTCATTCATTGCTAGTTGGGGAGCAACAGGGAGGTATCTGAAGCTGAAAACGAGCAGATCTTAGTCAGGAGTTGCTGCTATTGGGCAGATGAAACACATGGGTTTTGCAAAACACACTTAAAATTGCGCCTAGTTGAAGAAATCTTTGAGAAGTGTTGGAGCTTCTTCCTCACAGACTGCCTGCAGGGGCAGTGATGGCAAACCATGGTTCTGCTAAACAGTTCCGACACTGACATGTTTCTAGCAATTTTGACACCGGCTTCCTGAGAGGTTCACCTAAATTGCCTTAGGACTGTTCTTCACCCTGCTTACCTGCATAACTTGTAAGTGCTTGGACTCACCTGACCCCCACCCTGTGGGGGAACATACATTCCCCATTTGAGAAAGCCGGAGTGAAGACACCCTTAATGGTGAGTGCTGCATGGTCAGTGAAAGAAGCTTTGTGTTTTCTTTCCTGACTGTTCAGTGTCACCATGAAAGGAACCTATGCAAACAAGAGCAGCAAGGGGAGTTATTGTGAACCTTTTGTGCCTTGCTGGACCTTTCAGGTACTGTCGAGACAACAAGGAGTGAGAATGAGGAGTGCAGGGTCTGATTCACAAGAAAGGGGAGAGGGACTCATGAAGTGCAGAAGCAGCCACAGTGCTACCCTGGGGCAGGTGGCATTTCCCACCCTTCTGACCTCCTTGGTAGGCTGCAGGACTCTAAGCCACAGATTTCTTGTGTTCACATATTGTATTGGGTTTGCATGGAAAAGTTTTGGTAGTGGGGGGGATATAGGGGTGGCTTCTGTGAGAAGCTACCAGGAGTTTCCCCTGTGTCTGACAGAGCCAAAGCCAGCTCCAAGATAGACCTGCTGCTCACCGAAGCTGAGCCCATCAGCAATGGTGGTAGTGCCTCCGGGATAATGCGTTTAAGAAGCAGGAGAGGAAAAACTACTGAGGAACAGCAGTGGGAAGAGAGGAGTGAGAATATGTGAGAGGAACAGCTGTGTAGACACTAAGGTAAGTGAGGAAGGAGGGGGAGAAGGTGCTCCAGGTGCCAGAGCCAAGATTCTCTTGCAGCCCATGGTGAATAAGACCATGGTGAGGCAGGCTGTGCCCCTGCAGCCCATGGAGGTCCACAGTGCAGATGTCCACCTGCCACCTGTGGAGGACCCCACACTTTAGCAGGGGAATGCCTGACAGAGGTTGTGATGCCGTGGGAAGCTTGCACTGGAGGAGGCTCCTGGCAGGAGCTGAGGGCCCCGCACTGGAGCAGGTTTGCAGCAGGACTGGTGACCCCATGGGGGACCTATGCTGGAGCAGTCTGTTTCTGAAGGACTGCATCCATGGAAGGCACCCACGCTGGAGCAGTTTGTGAACAGCTGCAGCCTGTGGGAAGGACTCATGTTGGAGAAGTTCGTGGGGGACTGTCTCCTGAGTAGTAAGGAGCAGCAGAGACAACATGTGATGAACTGACTGCAACCTCCATTCCCTGTCCTTCTGCAGCACTGGGAGAAAGGAAGTAGAGAACTCGGGAATGAACTTGAGCCTGGGAAGAAGGAAGGGGTGCAGGGAAGGTGTTTTTCTGATTTGATTGGTAATAAACTAAACTAACTTCCCTGAGTTGAGTCTGTTTTGCCCATGCCAACAATGGGTGAGTGCTCTCTTCTTGGGCTTATCTAACCCATGAATCTTTCACTGTATTTGCTGAGTGATAAAGCAGCTTTGGTGGGCACCTGGTGTCCAGCCAACATCAACCCACCACACATATTTGTTTAGACATTTAAACAAGTGGCTTCTGGAACACAACACAACACCCCAGTAAAAAGAGAAAACAAACTGAAAAAAATGTGCTCTCATGACAAGCAAAGCTATAATTCAAGTGGCCATTATTGCTATAATCAGTGTGATTCTGTATGCAGCATACAGTGCAGTCAAGCAGTTGCATGATATGTTGCTGCATTTGGAGGTGGTGTGTCCTGTCCCCCACTCCCCTTTCACACTAGGTTCCTGCCTCAGTCAGTGTTGAGATTCTCTGAATGTACATCTGCTTGGGTTTGTGGATTTTTTTTTTCTCATTTAGACTGACTTCAAGCTTTATTTACTGCACAGCATCCAGGCTCCACTCTGAAGAGGGAAGAAGTCATTTCCTTTTAGTGTCTTCAGTGTACCTCCTGCTAATGGCAGCTGTCCTGGGTTCAGCAGTAGGAGTCATTTTTCTCCTTCTTACTAGCTGGGGCAGTGCTGTGTTTTTGACTTTCAGCCTGGGAACAGCACTGATGACACCGATGTTTTTAGTTGCTGCTCAGTAACGTTTACTCTGACCAAGGACTTTCTGAGTCTCGTACCCTGCCAGGGAGGAGAGGAAGCTGGGAGGAAGCAGAGACAGGACACCTGACCCAAACTGACCAAAGAGGTTATTCCAT
>JARCZZ010047970.1:0-22397 GCA_030323915.1 Brotogeris chrysoptera | reverse complement strand
CTCTGAGGTCTCCACGCAGCCTTCTCTTCTCCAGGCTGAACAGCCCCAACTTTCTCAGCCTATCTTCATACAGGAGGCATCCTCATACAGGATCATCCTCAGGGCCTCCTCTGGACTTGTTCCAGCAGTTCCATGTCCTTTTTATGCTGAGGACACCAGAACTGCACACAATACTCCAAGGGAGGTCTCACCAGAGCAGAGGGAATGGCTGCTCTACTGCTGAGAAGCTCTGCTGGTTCGTAGACTGATAGCGGTATCAACATTTACAGAACCCATAGCTGGTACAGTGCTGTGGTTTAGATTTGGACTGAGAATAAAGTTGATGTTTGAGTTGTTGCCCAGCAGAGCTGACCCTAACCAAGGACTTTTCAGTGTCTCAGGCTCTGCCAGTGAGGAGGGGCACACGGAGCTGGAAGGGAGCAGAGCTAGGACAGTGACCTGAACTGGCCAGAGGGATATTCCAGACCACGGAGCATCAGGATCAACACAGACACCGCGGGATGGCCAGGGGCAGCGATTGCTGCAAGGGGATGTGCTGGGGAGATATTGTACGTGAATCACTTCGCATTCTTTAGTTTCATTCCTCTCCTTTTTTCCTTCACTACAATTAGGATCACAGTTTATTTCAACTATTAAGCTGTTCTTATTTCAACCCATGGGATTTTACCTTCGCCCTGATTCTCCTCCCCATGCCATGGGGGCAGTGGGGGAGCGAGTGAGCAGCTGCCTGGGACTTAGTTGTCAGCTGGGGTTGAACCATGACATGGGGAAACTGAACCAGAGGCTAAGAGTGTACTTTTAAAAACCAGATGAAACATAGCAACCTTTTCATTGCAGAACTAAACACCCCTGTCTTTGAGTAGCACTTAGGAACCTAATTGCTGGACACCTGAAGGTTTTCAGGCCCAAATAAGCACTGATTACAATTTCAACGAATTCCCAGATTTCTTATTCTAACCCCCAGGTACAGGCAGAGGGATTTACCATCTCAGCTGAACTATGTTACTCTCCTTGGAACATCACAGGGTCTCAACTGTGCAGAAACCCTACACCTACACGAATACTTTAATCTATTAAAAAAAAAATGCTTGTGTATGTGGAAGTTAATCAAGAGGTACTTCAAAAATGTCTAAAGCTTCTTTGAAATTACCACAGAATGCCAGCAGTTGTTGTAAGAGAACTGCTAAACAGAGTTAAAATCCAAGCAAGATCAGATTCCGAATAGGAGTATATTCACTAAAAAGGCTAAATATAAAACTCAGGAAGATTTCATTGAACACCATGACAAAACAATAGACTGGAACATGGAAAAAAGCATCAGGACAGTTTAAGAAAGTGAAGATTGAACACCATGAAAGACAAACAACAGCTTGTGAGGCAACACTTACCACACATCGGAATACCACAGCTAACTCACAAAGTCCATTACAGCACACAGTATAGAAAATGCATGGGATGTCAGAAAGTGCCAACATGCAGAAATCAGGGGGTTGTTCAGTGGGTAGAGCAGAAATGCAGGCAATGCCCTTCTGTCACTAAAATAAAGTGTGAACCAAGCAAACAAAAATCACACAGCAGCTCCCTGAGCGGAACCATGCTCAACACACAGGTACTGCCCCTGCATCAGGAACACGACTACAAAAACAGGCTCCTGGCTTTTTAAGTACAGAAAAAATAATGAATCCATAAATAACAGCCAAAGGTTTCGGGTTTTTTTCATTAAACCTTGTCACGATGTTAAACTATTTTAAATACAAAAAGAAATCAAATCAGGTTTGTTAAAATAAGTATTAAATAACTGTGTGAAAGGAAGGAAGAATAACAAGGCTTATAATTTTTTTCATTACTATTGAAAAGCACTAAGTGGACACTATGAAAATAAGTTGTTTGGTAGACAAAAGTAATGTTAGGATCTTTAAAGAAATCAAAACTTGGACAGAAAATAAGCTTTTGCAATTAAAGGCCAGTGTGTTCTCTAGACACTGTGTATAAGAGAATAGGAAATGTGGAAACATAAAAGACACATGAGATTTCAAGACAAAATCCAAGTTGACAACATGAACAACTGATTTCCGGTATGGTTAGGGAAGCTACAGACCTTCCGTGGCTCCCGCTTCTTAAGATACGAAGCACTCCATACTGCTGCAACAGCAACAATAGTTCAGATAAATGAAGTAAAACTAAGTTAGCAGATCAGCCAGAGAAGAATGCAGTAATGACAAGCAGTTGAGAAGAAGCTATTCCTAGGGAAACATAAATTATGAATGTAGAATGGTTATACAACTAAGAGCTGGAAGAAATCAAAAGCAAGGCTCTGTGACTAGCTAGCTAATGAAACCTTGCTTGCTCCAGTGCTCTGTAATAGTACACAAGATCAGAATGAGCCTTCTTCCCAAATTAGTGACATTTCATAAGATCCTATTCCTGAGCAGCTTTTTGGTATTCAACAGAAATCATCAACCTTTTCTGAAGTCTCTTTTACCCTCCACCCAGTCATCTGTTTTCACTTCTGGCAGGAACTCGGTGTCTTTCTGTCTGTACCTGCCTGCCAAATAGGCTAAAACTAGCCCAAGGATTCAAGAATTATGGAAGTGCAGGGAAAGGGAGTATAAATGCAAAGACACACCAGCAGATTTGATCGGAATGTTTCCGAGGGTCACAACTGCCAAATCGTGTAGCTCCTCCTCAAGTCATTTCATCTTTTCCCTTTGCATTTCCTCCCTCCTATCCCCATTCATAAGCATAGACTAAGTCAGGAAAGGAATCTAGGTTTCGGGAATGAATCACCTTCCAACATTTACCTTTATGAGATTCTTTTCTTTTTGGAAACTCAGCAAGGAATCATACATATGCAACAGAAATCTCAACAAGGTCAATTTATTATAAGCTCAGAAAAAGAGAATTATATTTATTTTTTTTCTAGCTAGACAAATACTTTGCACAAGTTAAAATCAAGCCACTTCCTGATCATTAACAATGAGGACAAAGAAGGCAAATAGTCATGATGAACCTGTCAAGTCCTCATAGCATCTCATTGTGAGGGAAGCTATCCTACTTTCCAAAGCAGCTTTCTTCAGACTCATCACTTTCTGCCAACAGATGGGAAGCTGAAGATAGAAAGCAGGAGAGTTAAAGCCTAGCACCAAGGGAGGGAGAAAGAAATCTCAGCAGGAGATCCTTAAAAAAAAAATAAATAATCAGCAACTGTCCTTGTCCTCAGCAAGCGGAGGGGAAGGGAAAAATCAATGAAGAATAAGGATTAAAGACTGTTTCTGGTGGTGCCCATCAGCTCTCACATAAAAGTAGGAAATAAGGTTCTTCTGAAGTCTAACAAAGAATTCTATCAACAAAAAAGCATCCTCGTACTCTAAAAATTGAAAACCATGTTTCTGCTGGAAGAGCCCAAACACTGAGACTAATCCTTAATCCAAAATCCCTATCCCGATTGTTCTCTTCAACAAATAGCCAGGATTTCACTAATTCAACAACATAATGATGGCAAACCACCATGTAATCACACAACGACAAAACAAATGCAGTGCGGTGGGACACACTGAAGCAGGCTCTCTGATGAAGGAAGTTTATATTTTGCTATTGAGAGGCAGAGCTTTCTCAAGGTTGTGATGATACAATAAAAACATCACTACCCTTAAATCATGTAAGTTCATTTCTTTCTTGCCACTACAAAACAAATCATGAGTGCTATTGGCTCATGAGAATATTTATTAGCAGTGGTACCAAACACAAACCCCTCAACAAATCAGGTTGAGCTAAACATCATTAAACTTGCATTACTCAGGGGGGAGAACAAACTGAACGAGCTTACCTAGTGCTGGAAACTACAATATGCTGAAAGGTTTTTAGCATGATTTGTCATCATTTTCTAGACAAAGCAGCACACTACATTTATTATTGCATGTGTTAGTGTATGCACGTGCCCTTTCTAGCTGATTACATATACATGTATAAAGACTTGGGAAATACTGTCACTAAAGCACTGACAATATCTTAGCTACACCCAACTTTAAATACGGGTTGGAAAGCAAGAAATTTTGCACAATGCTGATTGTAGATTCTTTAAACTGAGCAGCTCCAGTGATCCTATAGTAGATAGGTGGCATATACAAATGAAGTTGTTCACCTTTTCCTTGGTTTAGTAAAAAAAACACCTTGAGGTCCTTAGCATTAGCAGAAACACACTCGTAAGTCTTCATGTGGTCATCACCTCCTCTAACCAGAACAGAAAGACTAACCAGAAACAGAAATTCTAACCAGAACAGAAAGACTCTAATGAACAGAAATATCATAGGCATGTTTCAATATAAACAAAAAACTCTGCTTCTATCAAACATCTGCTTCTTCATATGACATTAATAACGTTTGAGACCTGATGACAATGTTATCAGTTCTAAATCAGACTTCTAACTCGTGCAAATGAGATTATACCGCAAGAGACAGAACAGGATGGAATCACATATTTCCCTTTAGGTCAAATTTCAAGAGCCAGCTGAGAGAATGTAGGGATTAAAAACTAATTGTATGCATATTCCTTCAAGTAAAAAGCCTCCATTTCTCTTCTCTCCAAAAGAAAAGAGGTCATCCTTGACGGAGTAGGATAGGAATCAGGGTGAGAACATTTCTAAGGAGGTTTGCCTTTCACAGGGCCAGCAAGAATGATTCTGAAACAGGAGTGTGAAGATAATCAAGCTCTGTAGGCTAAGAATTCTCAGGCCATACACACAAAAATATCTATCTATATAACCCAAAATAATCAAAGAAAAAGGCATAATGAAAGTACTAATACTTCCATATATTATTTCTGTACAAATACTAGGCGCTCAACAGAAACAAAGAACTCGAACATACACACTCACGTACACTCAGTTATGCAAAATGAAACCAGAAGTACACCATAGTTGGTTGTACACTACAGAAGTCAGAATATTGCCAAACAAAATTAAGTGTATCTCTTTCTTGTCCAAAAGCAAACTTTAAGCTCTGTAGACTTCAAAAATCTATGTGGATCTGGATGAAATAGGGAAAATAAAATGCGAGCTGCCTCCTTAACTGTCAAGTGATGTAGGAGGACATTTGATTTCTTTTTTGCCCTGCAGTGGGACCATACAAGAAACCGCACGATAGCAAGATCTCTGCCATTGGCACCGAGCACCATTTTCTCTTGGAATTATTGCATTAGACCATCAGGTGAGACAAGCACTGACAGAACAAATCAAAGAGGCATATTTATCTACAAACAATGCAACATATTAAATTGCCAATAATTACAGCTATAAAATTAAGCAGATTAGTCTATAATGTGGTTTTGTGACCATCTATTTTGTTGAGATTTATATTTGGCACCATCCTTATGAACTCTTCTGCAGTACCATCGCAAAGAAAATCTAAACCAGTTTATCTCATTTCCCTATTTTTTTCTTAATAGCCTGAC
The DNA here is from genome assembly GCA_030323915.1 of Brotogeris chrysoptera. NCBI lineage: Eukaryota > Metazoa > Chordata > Aves > Psittaciformes > Psittacidae > Brotogeris > Brotogeris chrysoptera. Next base: position 16,948 of record JARCZZ010047970.1, on the reverse strand, counting down.
ATATGCCATATAACCACATAATGTATGGGGTTACTTAGAGATTTGTCTTCCATCATTCCAAAATGAATCTTCCTTGAATTCTCATTTCCTGCCTGAAGTCTAGAAGAAAGTAATACAAAGAGAACTTCCAAGATTAACCTTGACTACGAAGCAAATTAGGAGTTCCGAGGATCCTCAATCAGAAACTGCTACATCTGGCAGGGTGATGAAAACAGTAGAAAAGGTCTGGACTAGTCATCAACTAAACTGTAAAAGATGAGTCTAAGAACAAGCACTCCTCACGGTGAACGCTGCCCTCCCATCACAGATTTCCTGTAATTCCTGCAGAAGTCTCTGACTTCTAATTGCAACTATCAGATGAGTCAATTACAATGATTTCTTGAGTGGCTGAAATTTTCCCAGAAATGTTTCCAAATACAGCCAAGTTCACGTGGCACACAAGGACCTGATCATAAAAGCGATTATTAATGGAAATCTGAGGGAAGTCCTTAGCTGGACCGCCAGAAGAAACTTCTGCAGACGCAAACCGAACTTCACATCTCTGATTTTAAGCTGTCTGTGCCTAGGGTAGCCCAGCACAACAGCAGGGCTGAGAAGTGGCAGTGAAAAGTACAGTTACCAACTCCGCTCTCTGGTCATCTAGAGGGAAGGCAGGACAGTTTTGAGCTTCATTATGAAAGGAAAGCAAAGCAACTTCTCAGTGAAGACTTACAACTTCTCCCTTTTTGCTTCATGGGAATTCTTAAGTAAATTCACTCATTGTTGGCCATTTAAAAACAAGTCCTAAAACCGAAGGTATTCCATGCTCAATTTTTAAACAGGGGAATAGTCATGTCTACGTATAATCCCTCTCTCAAAAATAGCCTCAGTTCAGGATAACTTTGAGCTGTTTGGGTTGCAGTACTGGCATAGTTACTGAATATCAATGTCTATCAGCACCATGATTACGTTTACATAATTATTTCCTATGAAGAAATGAGAAAACCCTGAAGTATTTTAATTTGACCCAAATAAGATGCAGATTTTTTCATTTATGATTAAATGAAAACTGAATACCATTAAGAACTCAAGGTGGGAGTTCGAAATTGAAGTTAACGTGTTACCAGCTTAATGTCCTACTCTGTAACATGTACCAGAACGAAGCAGAAAGTAAGATGGAATAAAATGTATCTAGACATTTTCAATTTCACTTGATATTTCATACATAACACAAATTCAATTTGACAAGAAGAAAAGCAATAAGAATAAAAGTCATCCATTTAAAATTGGGGCTTTTTGGTCCTAATTCTAATTGTGAAAGGAAGTCTAAGATTCCACGGAAAATGTCCTATTAACACAGAATAGGGAAAAAACTATCTTGTGCAATAGGCATTCAACAAGTAGTAGATGAAAAAATATCGCTGCCAAGTGACTAAAAGCAGCATTAAATTTTGTAATAGTCCAAAATACGGGGAATTTCACTACAATACCAATGCATGCTCAGATACATGAAACACATGATGCAAAGGACATCTACAATCACATTAGAAAGATTTATAGTCACAGTAATAAAACTGCTTTTCATATACTTTATACATCAGTTAGATACATGAAACCGCTTCTCTCTTATACAACTCGGCACAAGCCATTCCCAAGAGTGGGAAAAACACAGCAGAAGAGGATATTAGAAGTGATGTTTATAGTTCTTGTAAGAAGCCTTTCCGTCTTTAATGTTGTGATCCTTCATCATCAGAGCCGGAGGCAGATACAAATTCATAACAACTTGCTTTTTTCTTAAATCAATAAGAGTAATCAATACTGCACTACAAACCCACCATGTTTTCCATTCTGGATTTTTTATGTCCTGTTATGGACATTACAGTACAAAACATTGAAATATGCAGCAGATTGGGCTGCTTTTCCTAGACTTTGAAATTTGCTTTCCTGACAGGAAGATGGGTGCTTCACCTAGCAATGACATACCAAAAAGAAATCACAGCAAGCTTCCTCACTGGTATTTCGGTATCAGTATCATCCACACTTGCATCTTGAGTAATGGCTTGTCATGAAAATAATGATATTAATTAGAACATAATGAAAACAACCATTTTTTGCCCATCCCTAGCCATCACTACGCTGGACAAATATTTGCACTGTTCATAGCTCTTAAATATATGTCTGTCTAAAGCTACATAAATAGATTGGCTGTCAACTGACATACCTACATTTTTCCTGTTTCAATTCTCAACTTCAAAACCAAACTGTTTAACCTGTCACCATCTAAATGTAACAGTAACTACATGTCATGTTTTCAGATAGTCAGAGAATTATTTTATTTATAGGCCAATGATAACAGAAGGCATCGGCAGCTTTTCACAACTCAAAATTCCTTTGTATTGGTTGCAGCGCATAGATTTCCAGGATCTGGAAAGCCTGTGTAGACACAGTCATGATCTCTTTAAAATGGAAGGCCCTACAGTAAGCAATATCTTGTTAGACTAACGTGCTTACACTGAATGTTAGACATTTATGTTCATATGTTGCAGACTATCAGTTACATATTCTTAGGACCAAAGCTATTCTGCAGCACAATAAAAAATAGAGTGAATACAAATTTAACTCTAACCCATCATTTCTTTCATTGCTACTGTGTTCATATTTTTGCAAGTCTAGTCAAAGCATGCAAACTCGCACAGCATTTAATAAAATACGCAAAATCAGCATATTTGAGGCACAGAAATTATAATTTTTAGGGAAAGCATCACTAAGCGCTATTTATACATTTTTTTCCACTCAAATATTCTAAATTCAAGTCATCTTGCACTTAACAGTCAATTACACTGCAAAGCAGGTGGGGGCGAGCATAAATATACATATGACTTACATCCAGCATGAAGCAGCTGAGGCACATTCAGAAGGAACAGGAGCAAAAGAAAACTTTGAGCCAAGGCACAGGTATGTGTTAGTTCTACCACCACTATACACACTCTCCTACCAGGGGAAGCAGGTTATCCTATCTCAAAAATGCAGTGGACTCGGGTCCACACTTTCAAAGCTGTTACAAGCTAAACAGTACTTGATAGGTAAGAATCTACTGATCCTAATTTTAGAAACATCATATGGATAGGATGGAAGATGACAGAGGTACCGTAACCCACCATGAGAACACAACGGGGAACACAGGACAAACCTCCAATTCATTTTAAGAATATTTAAAGTTCCTGATTCTACAAAATTGAAAAAGCTTCAACCTTGTTTCTTCTTGCTATAGTTTCTTTTATTTTTTGGATTTGGATATTCAAGAAACACAAAGAAAAAAGAAAAATTGAGCAAAAAGAGGAAAACCAGACTCATTAGTTTAAGGCCAATTGAATGATATTTGCTATCACACTTGGAATATGCATGTTCCCTATTAGAGCTACCAGTTCGGATCATAATGCTGCTACTGGCACATGCACCTCATGCACCTGTATAGTATATTTTCAAAATAAGAAAATATAAATATAAAATAAAAACACTAAAACAAAATATAAATAAAAGAACATATATTTGAATTGGCTGCTCCTAAGGAGTGAGAAGATGAGACAGCAGTGACAATTCCATCACACAAACCAAACTTCCTCAAGTAAAAGCTTGAATGCTTAAAACCCCCAAAGAGCAGAAATATCTATTAAAAACATACAGTTGCTCCTCTCGAAGCCTGCTACCCACAAGCTCAATGGCCAATTCCCATTCAGGATGGTGGAAATACAATTCAGGATGGAAGTAACAAAACGCAGCATTTTCTTTTATCTCCTAAGAGTGGTGGCAAATATATTTGGGCCATTTCTGACTGGCAAAGACCTTTCCTAGCTATGAGTACTACTGGCAGCAGAAAGCTATCTCCTGCTATCCACTGCCTTTTGGACAACCAACTCATTCCTTTCCCCAAGACATTCAGACCATAAAACTGGTCCAAGTATCCCAGATACTATTTTATGTTCATTTTTCATACACACGGATGTTGCTCCAGAAAAAAATGCTGACTTTTGGTTAAGTGTCTATGGCTGAGTCATAAGGCACATATAAAAAGAGGCTTCAGAAGGACTACTTTGTCCTTATACCATCTTTTCCATCAAGTACTAAGTCACTGTCATAGCTATGCTTCAAAAATTTCAGCAGGAACCTGTCCCGTGCGTACATTTTTAGGAGCATTTTTGGGTCGGATATTCCCTTGAACTGAAATATTAGATACTTAAACTATCAAGACAATACCAACATCATAAATATTATTAAAGATTTAGAAATGGAGCTTAATCAGTAGTCATTTAGTTCTGCATATTGGCTCGAAGAGTAGCATAGCAAATGCTTTGGAGAAAAACTGCTGCAAAGAGAAGCCGAGAAGTCTGTGATCTGGTAACACCCAGCTACAGAGGAGGGTTCCTCAAACTCATTTCTAGCTCTTCCTATGGAACATAAACAAGTGAAACTTTAATTACAGTAAGCTTTCACATACAAATGGAACAGATGTAGATTTAAGAAAATGTAGAAAGCAGCAATTTACTTTGGAGTAATGTAATTTTATTTAATTGCTTCTAATTAAAATTATTTTACAAATGTAAAACAAAAGTGACTATTAATTCTCCGCATAAACTAAATTTAGCTATCAACCGAGTAGCTTATTCACAGTGTTTACTATAATTATTGCAATACTTTTGTAACTTGGATGATTTAAAAGTTTCGGGACTTGATACCAAATAATGGTTTCTGCTGCATAAAGCAAAATAACCTTTCAAACTCCTGGTGCCTTTGTACTTTGAATGTGACTCACTAAATTTACATTTAGTGAAAGAACATGTGGGTGTAAAAGCACTTATGTATTATCAAGGAATATGACATTATAATCCCATGAAGTTACTACTTATGGAAAAAAATAAAACTGTTCCCATTCTCTTCCATAGCGAAGCGTGAAGTGAATACCTTCCATTAACTTCACCTTCTATTAACTTTATAAAGGACACTTAGTATTTTTGCATGTATTTAACGTTGCTTTTAACACAAAGTTCAAAAACTGTCCACAAAGCATAAAAAAAGGAAATATTTTTCCATAAAAGTCAACTCATCTGAAAATATTTTTTGTATTTAAAACTATTCACTGATTTGTGTCAAATCTGGCAAAAGGATGTGGCACAAGTTGGGGTGGAAAATTAAACAAAAACCATGGAGAACATTCTGCAAACATCTGTATTTTATAAACAGACCAAGGGAAAGCCAAAAAGGGTAATTTCTTTAGTTTCTTCTCTTCATCATTTTCCTTATCCTCTCACCACATTTTTACTATCCAATTTCTTGTGTGATTCTTCAACCACCAGCAGACCAACAAAGCGAATGCACTGCAGAGTCAGTGTGCCATTTTTAGGCGATGTTTGCTAACTGAAAAGTAAAGCTATTACTAAACTCTACTTCCAAGACATTTTCTCTCTGCAGAGAAGTGATTTCATTCACCAAATTCTCTAATACTCAAAAGTCACAGTCTATCACAAGAGACAGTCATGAGCAATTCCTTTCCAAAGGAGAGGACCTGATCGCATGGTTGAGCTGCCCTATGTAGTTCACCCCACTGAGGCTTGAGCACGTGGCATGTGCCTCTGGAACCAGACACAGAGACATGGAAAACAATGGCAGGCACATCACCTGCAGGTGGGTGCCAACTGAACTGCCAATCCCCCTGGCACCGGTGTTCACAGCCCGACTGCACAAAAGTGGTCTCAATAGTAAAGGGGTTACCTTTGGGTTTACTGTGGCAGTTTTTTCCTCACCTGCTTTCCATGAGGGACTATAGCAGTGCCCTGGAGATCAGGAAAACAACTGTGATAAAAAGAAGTGGGTTGGAAAAGTAAGTTTGCTCAGAAAAAATAGCATTAAAAAGCAAGCAGGGCATAAAACGTGAAATATGGTTACAGGCTAAAAGCTCAGAAACATCTTGAAAAGCTCCTGTCAAGGACCTCCTCCTGGAAATTAGGAGACAGACAAAGGAACAACCACACACCCAGCTCCCTCCCTGAAGAAGGGACCTGACACAGCCACAGAGTGTGGAAACAGGTATGCTTCTCTTTTTTAAAATCAAAAAGAACTTGGGCAGGGGGAAGAAAGTACACTCGCACTAGTTAGCAACCTTGACAGCACTTAACCACTGGTTTCATCACAGAAACCAGTTCAAGAGCCTCCTAAAGGCCTCTGTGCACAGAGGTATCAAAGAAGCAGCTGTGCAGGGACAGTCAAGCATCACTACTGTACCCAGGTAGAATCTCTCAGTTACATGAATACGAAATGCAGAGGGCATATTTAAAAACTGGCCAAGATCATAAGCAGGAATAATGAGTTAAGTCACAAAACCAATTATTCAAGTGCCTGCTTTGAACATCTGAAAACTAAAACCTGGAATATGTACTGTTTCAGGGAAAATTCCGTAGCACTGGGAAGACACTCCCAATGAAAGATTTTCTTCTTAATTTCAGTAAAACACTAACAAATCATCGAGTCTTGATCCCCTGAGCATCTTAGGAGCACTTTTAGAGCATTAATAATAGGTCATTTAATTCCCCTAGTTGATTTCTAACGCCTAATTAGGCTTTAATTCATGATACAATTTAAACTTTCATTCGGATAGCATGTATTCTTAAGGAAACAGGAGTTCCTCTTGCTAAGCTAAAAGTTTTTACAGTGAAGACTGTTGGACTATGGTGTTCTTTCTACTTGTTTACCATCTCCCTCAACCCATTCTAAGATAAACCCAAGTGTTTATTACGGAAACACTCTGTTTTGTCCAAATCTGCTTATTCTTCTCAGCTGGCAATCGGCTTGATTTTGGAAATGTTTCATCTCTAAGGTTATTGGTAGTGTTCCACGAATTACTATGTCAAGCCACATCCAAGGATACTCTACACCAGGAACCTTGTCTTAAAACAGTCTCAAAGAGTTTCAACATGGCACACTGAATAAACACCTTGTTCCCCTGCTTATTACACTGAAAAGGTATGGTTAACAGGGCCTCATTGCCCTTATTTGACTGCTCCTAGCTATGGACTGCTGCAGTGTTTGACTCTCTAAAGGTCTCTGCAGGGCATCTTCCTCTACTGTCAAGCTAAAAATAAAACAGTTTTAAGGTAAAAAACCCACCCACAAAACCCCCCCAAAAAACAAGCAAAAAACCAAACCCCAAACCAAACAAATGGCAAACCCAAATGACTACAAACTACAAAACACCCCACACAAACCTTCTGCTTTTTCATTACAATTCTTACTCCATTTTCTATTGCACCAAGCGGCGCCCTGCTTGGTTATTGTAGCAATCAAGATTAACATTACTAGCTTGGGATCTTTTGTGATCTTAGACTAGAACAAGAACTAGAATTAGGGTAGAACAAGAGCTGGAGCAGAACAGAATCAGGGAAAGAAAACAGGCTGAAATCAGAGTTCAAACACAAGAGAACAGGAACAGAACAGAATTCCTCTCCCGTCTCCCTCCACCTGCAATGCAGCACACTCCCAGCTCTCCCTCCGGGATTCCAGCAACAGCAGCAATCTGCTGAGGAGCAATCAGCTGCACCTTGGGAAGCCTACTCCTGCACCAAGCCATATTGTCACCGGAGAATCATCTCAGGATCCCCCCAGGTGCCTAGTGCTGGGGAGGAGACTGACATGCTGAGAAATGTTATCCCTTTGGCTCTTCGTCAAACAGAGTTTATGCCTTACGCCCCACAGATTCTCCTGTCATGTTTCAGTTTAACTCGTTTCGTTCTAAAGATCAGAAAAACAGAATCAACCAACAAAAAAGAAAACTCAGATTTCTCTCTCTGAGATATAGCCCTGCCTGGATGGGGCTGACAGGGGACAGCACTCACCCTGGCTCCGCACCATGGGGTTAAGCAGCATTACTGCCCTGCAGTGTCAGCCTTGCCTACGGCACTAAACCTTCTCACCCATACAAATAAAACAAAGCAATTGGAATTGTTTCAGTTCATTTTCTTTTTTGAAAGAGCAGTACACATTGTTTATCCTAAAAGATACACTGGTTTTCTTTAGTTTATTGAACTCATTAGAAGCAAATATGATGGCAATCTTATTTTTTCTGCCACAGAACAAACCGCAGATTCAGTTTTCAACTTCCAGCCAAAAGCTCTTCTGTTTATAACTCGAGTCTAAACTTATACAGCATGATCATTACCATAAATAACCTGCAAAATGCCCAGAAAACAAACTCCACCCTTTGTAATGTATCATTAGAAACCCAAAGAGAACTAAACATTGTCAATTCAGCTTTTCTTTTACTTTGCTCTTAAGGATTTTGAAAGACCAGCTGAAAAGTATTCCTCCCACAGAAACTGAAGAGCTTTAACCAAAAATGCTTCCCAATTGTTTTTTTTGCAAGCATACCTTAATAAAACTCTCTGAATAAATTTAAAGGGAGATAAATGGTGCTTCCAAGGATAAAAAATTAGGGAAGGGCTCTAAGCATCACCAAATTACACTCGTGTTTCATTTAAATTGATTTTGTCTACCTTATCACTAAGAAAAAACCCAACAGAACCTTGACTTTCATCTTCAGGAAAGAGAACAAAATATCAGTTTAAAATCTGACAGAGCAGTTTCAGGTTAATAATACACATGTACATAGGAAATGTGCAGATAATGGGATTTGTGTGAAAAATCTAAAAAGCATCGCTCTTCATTAAATTCAGGATAATCAGCACATTCTGCTGGAGATTCAATTAAAAAGCAATATTCTACATTTATTACTCAGCTGTAAATATTAATTCTGTTTGCATGCAAAACAATATAAATCTGCAGTAAACAGCTAAATCATTCTAGAGGAGAAAGGTCTGAACATCAGCCCCAACAGCACCAGAGGACAGAAACAACGGGAGAGCCACACCACCTGGATACTCGAAATGTGGTACAACGTATTGTGCCTTAATAAACCAAGCTAACCGATAAAAACTAACAGTAACCAAGATGCACAATGAAAAAACATACAGTTCTTTGCTTATCAAATGTTATAAATCACTGCTTGAAATTTATGCTATTTATTAGGGTTTTTTTACCATATGGGAGATGGGAAGGGGCTGTCAAAACACAATGCTGATGAAAATTTCCTAATCAAGCTTGAAAGATAACCAAATAGAGACTGACAGGTAGAAACTGCGTATGCCTTATTTCACTTGAAAACCCCCAACAAACTAAAAACAAGGTCTTACTAATAATTATCACTATCACTATGTCTATTATAGTGGCTATTACACCCACACCTCCCCCCAAACTTCAGCATTACGTGCATTCATCAGAAAAACAATGAAACCAGAGAACACATCAGCCTGGAGGGCACAGGAAAACCAAGGGGAGAGGAATCAAATCCCTGCATCTGTCTCCCCTACTTTTATTACTTCCTTAATGTCTTTCAGGCGTCCTGACTGTGCTGATGAACAGCACTGCAGCAGCATGAGCACCTCGTGGGGTGAGCTGCCTCACCAGGCAAAGCGAATGAAGGAGAATGTACAAAGGGCAGCAGGACAGGGAATGGAGATGGGCTTTTAGAACTTCGTTTTGGCTTTTCAGCCCAAGCCTGGCAGCTGCTCCGAGCTCCAGCCACGGGGATATCCAGCTCTGGCACAGCCGGGGAGCAGTGCCACTGCACATCTTCACTTGCCACTGAGCCTGTGGGACAGGAACTCCGCTTCCAGGCTCCAGCAGGGCCCTACACAAGAGACTGGCTTCTAATGCTTTCCTTCCCCAAGTTCCCCTTCATGATTTTCATATTTTCTATCTGGCATCTAGAAACAGCATAATACCAAGTTTGAACTGAATATCTCCATGACCAGAAACATATTTTTGATTCAACAGATGTCAGCAAAATTTTATGGAGTGAAAATTGAGTGACAGATGGTGAGGTCTGGGCACTCAAAGACACTGAGTTTTATTAAAAAGGAAATCTGAGGAAAAGTATTTTGCTGGAAATATTGATGCAGTGTTCAAGCAAACGTAAAAGTATTCTCATTCGATAGAAAGCAGTAAGCTTAAAAAAGAAATAAAAAATACAGGTAATCAGGCCATAAACCTCAGAACACTGAAAAAGGCATTTTATTCCACTTTCTTGTACCAAATACAGCTTCTCATCCATGACATTAAGATTCTCAAAGAAAAATAATATACTTTGTGGGAGAGAGAACTCCCCAACTACCAAACCAAAAATAACAATGACCTTGATGAAGGATCCTGGATAAAATACATCTTTTATGTGACACATAAGCTATTGTGAAAGCAAGTTTAGGAATACTTAACATGGGATAGTATAGTTTGGGATAATTACCTAAGTATTAAACAAAACTGCAAACAATGGTAAATGCCCTATAGGAAACAAGACCGAGGATTGCAACTCTTGCCTACCATTAATTTATCTCCTCTTTTTCAGCTTTGCCTCTTAGAACTGTAGAAAAATATTGACACCAATGTAGTAGAGACTCTACGTAGTAGAGAGAGTCAATGAAATGAAAAGAACGGCATAAACAATTATCATGGCATAATATGATTTCTCTCCCAGCTCCTATGGCTCTCAGGTCTTTTTTTCCAGGTGATGTTTTAAACATTTGAATACATCAATTCAGAAAAAGATAAGGGAGGCAAATAGCAGTTTCAGACTTATGACCAGGCTCAGCCTGCACCATAAAGAAAGCTGCTGTGCCCTATGGAAGTCAGTGAGCTACTTCAGATGTCCATAGGGAAGGATTTTGAGAAACCTAATAGTTTCAGAGCACTTAACCATTTGGAAAAGAACTACCTGTTCTCCAGATAAGTTATGCACACACAAGTCAGTTCAGGGCTGAGACACAGCCTGTGATAACTATGCTGCACTGGTACTGTTCGCAGGAGGCCCAGCAGCAGGGAGCTCGCAGAGGGAAGCACAGGAACCCAGCTGTGCACTGAACCAGCCATGTGCTGAGCCTCACCAACATGACTTACCTGTGTCCAACACAGTGCGCTTCACATCTCTCCTACCAAAAGCCTGTTGGAAGCTAAATCCAACTCTAATCTGCACCCAGTGCAGCACAACTTGGAGTTTGGGTACTGTCCTGGACTGTCTTTAAGAACACTCTGACATTACCAGTAGTGAAAGACACATTATTACACAGTTATTTTTGAACTTGCATGTTAATTTCTCTGTGAAATCTTCTACCAGTTATTTCAACTGTGCTGCCTGGATTCCCAGTGTGTGCAGTCTGACAGAGACGTGGAAGCTGCTGTACCACCACACTTTAGAAATGCCACTTATTTTCCCCGAAGTGGCTCAATAAACTGACATCTTCCTCAAGACTTTGAATCCAGAACCACTGCTTCAGCATTAACATTTATGGTTTATATAGTAATATCATATCTTAGGTGCATTAGATGAGGTCATATCAGGAATGCTGTGCTCAGTTTTGAGCCCGCACTGCAAGAAGGACACTGAGGTGCTGGAGCAGGTCCAGAGAAGGGCAACAGAGCTGATGAACGTCCTGGAGCACAAGTGTGATGAGGAACAGCTAAGGGACCTGGCAGGGCTTAGTCTGCAGAAAAGGAGCCTCGGGGGGACCTTACTGCTCTCTAGGACTACCTTAAAGGAGGCCGTAGTGAGATGGGGTCGGTCTCTTCTCCCAGTTAACAAGCGACAGGACAAGAGGAAATGGCCTCGAGCTGCACAAGGGAAGGTTTAGACTGGAGATTAGGAAGAATTTATTCCCCAAAAGGGTTGTCCAGCACTGGAACAGGCTGCCCAGGTCAGTCACCATCCCTGGAGGTATTTAAAAGACGTGTAGATGTGGCACCTGGGGACACGGTTTAGTGCTGGACTTGGCAGTGCTCAGTTAACAGCTGGACTTAATGATCTTACAGGTCTTTTCCAACCTCAACAGTTCTATAATTCTGCCTTATTAGTGGTTTTAGACTTCGACACCAACACCACAAGGAATACATATTTCGTTACAAATACTGCATTTTACTACTGAAATAAACTATAAACATTCCACTGAAGTTTGACAGAGCGATGAAAGATTCAACTAATTCAAGCCTACACAAAGCAAAATATCCTCCTCGAGTTCTACACTTCAGGTTATTGTACAGGTACAAGCTATTCAGAGGCAATGTTTAGCTTTACAAGTCTCCCACCATTCCTTCCTCTGTATCAACATATTTATCTGCCCCATCCAGGTATCTTACACTTTCAGAGAAACCAAATAAGAACATGAAAATTCTTGGATCCGTGTTACTACCAAAGTAACTCAGGTCCTGTTTAGTAGAGCCCTCCAGCCTTCACAAGGAGAAAAGGCCTTCAGATAGATGATCAGATTCCGATTTGATCCTGACAGCACATAAATATCGTCTAACATACATTTACAGCGCTTTCAGACCAAACAAATCTAAAAATGCAAGATCTAAATCTAAACCTAAAAATGCAAGTTCGTTTGCCAATGGATTAAGAAAGAAGGAAATTTGTATCGATATGCACAGTACTCCCAAAATGGAATGAACTTACTTAAAAAGCACTTGTTAGAAGCATCATTTTAAGGACACCTCAATGGCTAATTGTTATCATATTGCAACCAGAAGTTTCTGAACAGCTGCCTGTTGAACGCTTTCACTGACAAGTTACTGTCAGGTAAAACACCATGTCCATGCAGCACAAGGTTTGTGTTGCAGAGGATATTACACTGAAGAGATGCTATTCTCAGTCCAGAATACGAATTAGTTATATGGGAGTTAAATCTATCAGTTATTAATAGTTCAGCATGGGAAATCTTTTGAATAATGAAAAATCAAAAAATACCTTTTTTTTTCTTTCCCTGGCTTATACCAATACTGTACTTATTTCTGTGGAGTACTACCTTCGATGAGAATTCATGCCACTTAGAACTACTGGTGCAACTACACTGGTGTCAGTGGAATTGAGAGAATACACTGTTAGGCAGGACTGAATTAACTGGAATTTATACAGAAATTCAGGGCAGTTCCCATATATTTCCACAGTGAACGCACTCCGTATTTTGTAGAAATACACTTTGTATTTTAATTTATAGGACATGTACTGGGAATGTCAGTGGCTTCCTGAAAGTAGTACAACGTTTGCGGTACCACACGTCATCATCACTGACAATATGCATGATGCACGTGTCACAAGCAGACAACAAGTAAACTGAGAGACAAGTAAACTGTCTCACCAAGTGCGGCTTTGCATTAAATGCCTTCTTTAATGGGAGCTGAAAACACACTGTTCAAGATGATCCTTAAAAAAGGAACCAAACAGCTCTGGGCTCTCTGATTAATTGCTCTACTTAGCTAATTTGATAAGCTCTCAGGCACTTTTCCGTGCTTCCTTCACTGGCTTGATCTACTTTGTAAATTCATCTATTTCTGAACACCTGCAGTCAAAAGCCCACCTCCACACAAGTTATGACTCTTATTTATACCCAGCATTTTTTAAAAGGTCAATTAAAAAAACCAAACCCGTCTTGCCACAAGGAGTATTGCTGCGCTACAGCAAGGCAGAAATTAAATAAGGGTCACAGTAAATACATGCAGCACTCCCTGCACTCCCCAATGCTTCATTCCTGCTCTATTCAGTCATATAAACCGCATTCTTCAAGAGAATTCTAATAAAAATTACATTACAGCATACAAAAGATGACAAATGATTCAAAGTAATTGCAGTCCCCAAACCACATTAATCAGATAAGCCATATATCAGGAGGTGAATAACAATGCCAGGTTCCATTTAGAGTACCATGGTTAGCTGAAAATAAACAGGGACTTCACAAAGAAAGCTCAGTATTATTATATCACATTAGAAGCATGTAAACTGATAAAACTTCGGGGGGGGGGAGGAGGAGAGGAAGAAATTCAGCATTATCTATAATGGATCTATTTTAGATAATAAAAGATTCCCCATGTGTTTACAAGTCCAAGTGTGTGACCTGATTCACAACTGATAAGCAATCCATTTACACTTGCACCAGTTCTTCACGCAGAGCAGGACTCTTCGCAAACAGTGTACAAATACAAAAGCTGCACTGCAGTAATGTTGAAAAGACAAACTATTTTCCTTCTTAAAACTAGTTGTACCAATCACTTGAATTCATCTTTCTGATTGGTATTTCATCCTAATGCTTTCTTGGGAATATAAACTAGAAACAAAAGGAAGAACCAAAAATTTTTATCAGACCATGAAGATTTTTGACACCAGATTTGTAATTCCTTTTCACAACATATATCTGTGTGTAGAATATTCAATACTCTCTTTTAATCATCATTTTCTCCCTCTCAAAACCTGGACAGCATAAAAGGAATTTTTCCATCTAAATCAGAAAAATCATCGTTCAGCTTATGATCCTTGATAAAATGTATTTGAAAACATTAGACTGAGAACAACACTGTCAGACTTGCCTAACTCATAAACACAATTTGCATTAGTAAAATTTAGTTATAAGCCCTTGAGATTACAATAGTTTCTTGCATTTGCTGTAAAACCTATTTCAGCTAAGCAACGCCAAGCTTGGGGCCTCACGCAGTAACTGCGTGGAGAAAAATCCCTGCTTTAGAGAACATCTACAAAGCTTGCAGCGGATTACTGCTACATGGACGCCAAAATGATGGACATTTCTATCATACCTCAGAGCACAGAATATTTGTCCAGTATTTTCAAACTAAGAATATAAAACAGTAAAATTATTAGAGCTATTTACTGCTTTTCTGGGGCTCCCAGATTAATTAAACTGGCAGCATGTGTGCTAAGATCCTTACAGCATTTCCAAACCGCCAACAAGCACCAGCAAAATTGTAGAACTGCTTCAAATAGCACTATGTGGTACAGAAGACTTTGTAAAAACTAATGTATTACATGGGAAAGTTGCTAGAATGAGGGAAAAATGTAGAAAACAGACCAAAACCTAGAAATTTAGAAACTTTGGCATAGAAACACTTGACAGATGTTAAGCTTTTGTTCCTGCATTAACTCTTCTTCCAAAGTGATGAGCAATTAAACGTAAGATGCAATTGAGCGAGGGCTTGTCCTTGGTCGTGATCAGCAAAGATGCACATGAAACTTTACCACCAGCTCTTCAAGACCCTGGGAGCCACACTACTCCCATGGGTCAGCGTGATTATTAAGAAACCAAGGAATATCCTAGGATTAAACATTTTTATTCAGGAAGCAGCAGTACATTTATGAATGTGACTGGACTCTCCAAAATACCAAGCAGCAGCTTAATTGAACATGTCTATTGATTACCTTGACAGCTTAATACGGCAGATTTTCAGTGGCTGACAAAACTTAAGTGAGCTAGGGAAGAAGATTAAAAGACCGTGTCCCTCAAAGCCTTGGCCCATCCTCTGACATCCCTAATCCCATCAGCCAGCTAGGGAAAGCTATTTATTAACTTTTAGTCTCAAAGGTAGAGACCACTGAATAGCACAGACATCCTTTGGTAGGTAAGGGAGAACATACACAGTAAGAGAAAAACAGAAAGGAAAAGAGAGGGGTGGAACCTCATGAATATTCAAGTTACTCTGAGTAAAAAACGCAAGAGGAAAATTAAACGTATGTATCAGTAAACCTAGAAATACAGGTGTTTTCTACTTAACAGCTCACAATATCCCAGAACATCATTGGAAACCATTTGATAAACGTGAAGCTTAATTCCAAAGGTTTATTTTCAAGTACTAATAAAAGGGATAATTTGCTAATATTTGTAGAAGGGGAACAGCAGAAGCGTGTGCTGCTTTGCAGGAGCACAGGGGCTTATTTTGCCTCTACAAAGAGTATATGAAATATTTTTAACCAAGTTATTTTAAGAAGTGCCAAAGAGTTGGCAGCCTTCAAGAGTAACTTAGCATACATAAAGAGCCTGAGGACATGGAGCCAAGACAAAATGGGATTCACTGGGCCTTCTGTGTTACTGTTTGCATCTCATCATTTGGTGACCAGTCATGAATTAGGACGCAACTGCATTACTTAAACTACAAAAATGTCCCTGTCCTCCCTGCCTGTAGTTTTTAAGATAACTGTTGAATTGTTGAGACCATTATCAGTTTCTTCACAATTTTTAACACTAATTTTGCACTGGATGTTGACTAAAACTGGAAATGGGTCACCAATTCCGAAGAAAAGATAAAGACTACAAATCTTGTCAGCGTGTTTATGATCATCTCAAATGACTGACTGACAAAATAACCTACTATCCCCTGGAATAATAACGTGCATGACTTAAGATGAAATAAGGCTTACCGTGAACATAGCGCACAGGGTGATGCAGTCTTTGGGCCACAGCATATGGAAGCCCTAATAAAAATAAAGAAAAAATAGTTTCAATTTTGGAAACGTAAATTATTACTGATACAATGAATGTAAAATCAGAGTGGAGGAAAAGGGGAAGAGTCCAACCATTTAAAAGCTTCTAGTTTCATTTAGATCCAGACTGTTTTATTGCACCATTAATAAAATTAACTTCATCTCTTCTTTATTGCTTCCTAAGTGCTAACTTAAAAGTAAGTCCTTAAAAGAAAAACTTAAAATATCTAACACATTGAAGTGTTAAAAAATGTCTAATTAAAAAAAAAAAAACAAAACAAAAAATCCATATAATAATATATGTAAAAGCTACACTTGTCATTTATAATTGTTCAGCAGTAGCATTAAGGTCTGTAAGCCTTACATAGAAATGGTAACCTCAATTTTTCTTAGAATCAAAGATGCACGTCTACGGGGGTATGATATCGTAGGCATCACAGAAACATGGTGGGATGGCTCCTATGACTGGAGGGTTGGAAAGGAAGGTTACAGGCTCTTTAGGAAAGACAAGCCCAGCGGATGGGAAGTTACTGTTTATGTAAGGGATAGGCTGGAGAGTATGGAACTCTGTCTGGGGACAGGTGAGCAGTTGACAGAGAGTTTGTGGGTCAGGGTTAA
>JARCZZ010047966.1:0-19713 GCA_030323915.1 Brotogeris chrysoptera | reverse complement strand
GGAGACCTCATAGCAGCCTTCCAGTATCTGAAGGGGGCCTATAGGGATGGTGGGGAGGGACTCTTCATGAGGGACTGCAGTGATAGGACAAGGGGTAATGGGCTCAAACTTAAACAGGGGAAGTTAAATTGGATATAAGGAGGAAGTTTTTCACTGTAAGGGTGGTGAGGCACTGGAATGGGTTGCCCGTGGAAGTTGTAGATGCTCCATCCCTGGGCGTGTTCAAGGCCAGGTTGGATGAAGCCTTGTGTGTCAAGGTTTAGTGTGAGGTGTCCCTGTCCATGGCAGGGGGGTTGGAATTAGATGATCTTAAAGTCCTTTCTAACCCTAACTATTCTATGATACTATGATTCTAACTTTGTGAGCTTCTTACTCTTGGTTTGACTCTGATGTATGTATTTACATGTCTTGAGAGCTGGTTTACAAAATACCACTGCTAAAAAATTTCTATCAATTCAGTGGCAACCTGGGAACCCTCTCTGCAATGTCTCCAGTTTCTAAGCAGGAATATTTAGGTAATGGGGAACAAAACAGTATAATAAGTAAGTTTTCACCTGGATAAAATGGGAAAACAGTATGGGTTTCTCTAGCCCAAAGTTACATTATTTTTTTCGCAATCAAACCTATCTTCAATTAATTTGCACATAGAAGCAAAAGAGCGTCTGTCTATTAATTTTAACTTGTTAATAAGATATTTGGAATAGTAAGTTTATTCAATATTACAATATTTTTAAACTTCATGTTGCCTTTAATATTGTCCTTACATAACACAGTATGAGAAGATATTTATTTTTTTTATTATTAGACCAAATAATATGACATAGCTGGGGAAAATATGGCCAACCTTTGGAGTTTAATGTTTCTTTAGGTCTATAAGCCTCATGAAGAATTGTGAAAGACCAGAGGCAACTTATCTCATTCAGCCATTCCAATGGTTCTTGTTGCACTACGTTGGCATATTCTTTACAACTGCTAAAATTTTAGGGAAAAAGAAATCTTGGAATACGGCTAAAGACCTTGGGAAGCTTTTTTCATGTCCCCATATCACTTTAGTTTTTCTGCCTCTGTTTCCTTAGCCTCTACAATACCTCTTCTCTACAAAGTCCTTTTTATGCGCTGATCAGCCCACTCCACTGTATTCACATGCAGAGCAGAAGACCATGTATTATTTATATCCAAGGAATCGGATTTCTGAGGGGTGTTTCTTATCAGAGCAAATGATTAAGCTTGTTGAGAAAATGTAAGCCTTGCCATAATCTACAGCTGAAGAATTGTAGCTGACAGGTATATTCTGCTGTATGGAGAAAAAGCTAACCAATATTTTGGTTCTCTATGGAATAGGAAACTTGTAACGTATTGAAAATTGCCCAGGGCACAAGTGAGGCAAGAGACCTAAATCTGCTTCCTCTCACTCATCAGGTTATGCTTAAAGGAAAGAATTCCATCTCTGTTTAAGGTGAGAGGTTGTTTGCACAGGGAGCAAGTCTAAGGGTTTGAAATCCCATAGTCATTCGGTTTGTAACAGTATAGCTAAACAGGAAAAGAGGTGCAATTCCTAGTGATTTAAGCATCATGTCTGGACCCAACGCCAGGAACAGAGAAGATGAGCAGATACAAGAGGTGGAGTGGCCATGAAAGTGTAATGCATGACTGCACAGGTATTGGCATACCTGTTCCTGCAGATACTTGCACTCCTCATCTTCAATTCAATAAAAGGAATTATTATTAGTTCTAACAAAGGAGGTATCTAAGGGGTTCAGATCATCACTTGGCTCAGGGTGAGGCTGTTTCAGCAGGTCCTTTTTATAGTATCTTGGAACTAAACTCTGCAACTCTCCTCTTGATGGGACTACAGTAGTGCTGGGCTGGTGATTCTCCAGTAAAACTCATGGCACTATATCTCCTTCTGCTTAACGTGTTAAATTTCAGCCATGAACAATAGTTTGAACATGCTAGCCTGTGACGTAATAGCAAATATTAGTGATTGACATATATCAAAATGAATAATTTCCTCTGTGTAAAAGGTGCCATTCCTCAGATTTCATTTATATTTAATATTATTTATATTTTTTAGGAGGAAAAGAATTATTTTTTTTTTATTCTTTAGTAACAATGTAATCCTGATGATTTCCTGGTGGTATGCACAACACTAAAATAAGGCAGGATTGTACTATACAGCATTGCACCCAAAACAGTGATTAAAAATAGGCCTTTAAGTAGCTGAGAACTAAATGAGAAAACAAAATAAAGGGAAAGATAAAGCATGAGTCACAGTAGCACCATTAACCCTGCCATTTTGACTTTATCAAAATTGTTGGTGCTTTTCTTAATGCTTCAACTGCTGAAATTACAACTGAAATCATTAATATTCCTATATTTTTTAAAAAGTGTACACTCAGTTTTACAAAAAAAAGCTGCTGCTAAACTCCTGAGAATGAAAAATGCAATGCAGGAGTACCTTGGAATTTCAAAAGTAGAAGACAAATAGATAATTATACACAATAAAAATACAAAATACTTGGAGCTGTTAAATTGAGTTTGGTGCCCCCAGTCTGTGAGTTCTGAGGTTGTTAAAACTGGATTTTGGTTGATATTCTGTCTTCTCCACACACAACCTTTGTGACCTTCAGTATTTCATGTAACTTCTATGCACCTCAGAGATGTGTGAGAACTGCATTGTATTTCCTTACTTCATAGAATTGTGAAATCAAATTGTATTCACACAAACACTCTCTCTCTATGTATTTGAGGAACGTGTACTGCAGTGTAGGTGGGTGTAGAAGAATCCAGATAGGCAGATAGGCCATGCTGGTTTTTAAACCTGAAGTTTTAAAACATGTTCACATATTCTCTCACATGTCTATAAAATAACTATTTTGTACTTTCCCTCGACGAACTTTCTGCCTGATAAGCTCCAGTTTCATTTAGTATTGCATTTTTGCTAAGAAAATTATTAAATGGTCCAACACAAAAAACCAAGGCTAAGAAAAGGCTTATTTTTCATACTGTGTATGAAAACTCTGTTTGAAAAATCTTTACAGTTTCATTTGTTCAGCAGGCTTTTGTGGTGTCTTGTATCTGATTCTTATATAGGAAATGTTTTCTTCCGTAGTAGCTCCTTAGATTTGTATTTACGGTAATACAGAAAGCACCTAATTTAGTCACTTTTACGATACTTTAGGAAGGTTAATTACAAGGTGTTCTGTATCTGCACGAAAGAATTCTGGAGTTTTGGTAATTGTCTGGAGGAGCATGAACTTTTGGGATTTCATATTAAGAAGATAATTATAGTTGATATACAGTTGCTCCCTCCCATGTATGCTTTAAATGTAGTTGAACAACTGTTATTTTTCAGATGTAATAGAAATTGTAATTGTTATTTTAAAGTTTGAAAATGTTGTGAAAATGCTAATTAAAGCTCAACTTTATGAGTCCTTCTCCATTTCCACTAAAGAATATCGTGTGATGGAGCCTGGAGTTTCCAATAAATTCATCATGCTCTGCCTCTTTGTATTTTCCATTCAATTCTGCTCTATTACTGTTCATACTGCTGATATCTTCCTAAATAATTCAGTCCCACTCTCTCTCATTACACCATATAGTTGTCTTGGAAAGAACTCCATATGTTTTTGCCCTGTTAAGGTTTCTTTGGGAGAACTGCTGCATGGTGCCAGCCAGACCCAGGACTTAGGGATTCAACTTCAGAGAAAGTAATCTCAGGTTGACTGAAGCCAAGTTCATTTTCTTCCCCAGCTTTCCATCCCCCTTCCTTCCAACAGGCCTCGTCACCCTCTTAAACATAAACGAGGACTATATATATATACTTCTCCTCGGCCTTCCAGCAATTCTAGGATGTCAGGCTGCCACCTTCCCCCCTTCTCCCTTGTCTTCTTGAAGCGCAAATCAACTGATTTTGTAACCTTGTTTCCCTGGATCTGGCTAGCACACCCTATCTCTGCTAGAAGTTCTGGGGAGACAGGCAGATCTTCTTCTGAAAATAAAACTAAAGGGAGTCAAACAGCACTCCCAACACAGAGAGAATACTGGCTTTACTTGTCAGTAACGCATTTCCTGCAACTCCTGATCAAATCAGTAAGTGGGCTATGCGTGAAAGAAACTCCATTTTCAAGACTATTTTTTGAGGGTTAATAATTTCTGTAACATAAATATGAAATAAAAACCTTTTCTTGTAGGGGCTGGCTCATTTTCAATACTATTTAAAGGCATATAAGTGAAAAACTCTAGGATAAATTTTCACTGTTTAAGAGCCGCTTAGTATTCTTATTTCCTCATTTAAAACCCAAACTTTTTATTACTCATGGACAATATTCGACAGAATAACACAACAACATTTTAAAAAACTGCCTAACAGCATAATGTGCAAATGCAGAATATTTTATGCTTGTAAACATTTTGTCTTATTAAAACTGTTGAGCAGATCTCTTACATGAAACTCTACCAAACATGCGTCTTCCTGGGCCAGACATTTAAGTAGAAATAATTGGCTGTCATCTATTAGAGGTGTCTTGTGGGAGGCTATTGTTTTTTTCTTTTGTTTTTAAAGAAAGCTGGAAGGCAGATTTTAATCCTGCTATATTGTTACTATTCTTTTTCATCCTGAAATAGTAATGTATCTTTAGAGAAAAAAAAAATCGAGGTCTGTTATTTTATATTCTCTGATCTGTAGAAAGTGCTCCACACAAAGTGAAAAGTTAATTAAAGCTGCAAATAAATCTAAGGATGTTTAATACCTGAACTTAATAGTTGTATTATGCTATAATTGTAGTGCTTCTTTTCTAGGTATTCTGTACCTGATGTAGATGAGCATTTATGAAACAGACTGTAGATCTGATGTGAATGTGCTTAGCAGCTTGTAAAACCCTTTTATTTTTTTAGGTATTTAAACAGAGGTTCACATGCTTGATGTGAAATGTTCCTACTTGAAATATTATTACCTGTTCACGTAAATGTGATTTTCGTTCTCGTGAAATAACGTGATTTCAAAGATCTGATTTTTTTAATGATTTATATTATAATTTAAAATCCCAGGCTCTGTATCATTGTATTCAAGGGTATAATTCAGCTTTAAGTCAGCCTGCTGGTCACAGAAAGTATATGAAAATCAAGTTTGCTGAAACAGTTGTATAAATATGGACTAATATGTGGGAATTTATATACATTTATATACAAGTCAGTGCTTTCTCATACTGTTGCTCTATTTTCTTTTGATGTTGCTAGAACTGTAATTCAAGCACCATTCCTTCATGTTTAATGTTTTCTGCTAACTTTAGTGAAGAATATATGCATATAATATACATGTAAAAATATGTAAATTCAAACAACAGTATTTTCTTACTATTTAAGCCGATTTTTTTATATGCATAACTTTATTGAACTCAATAGAGTTCAGGACATTTATTTATATGTCCAAAAAATAACCATGCCATGGCTACTATGTATTTCCTGACTGAATGTATATTCAGAATGCACATGTTGTATTAAGCTACAATTTTGTGTTTAATTTCCTTTGACAATGAGTAATACAAATGTATTTTTTTTTAATTTTCAATCTCTTTTGAACCTGGTAAATTCAGTGCCTACTTCCCCTCCTTCGCAGTCACTGTAGAAAAGAATGATAAATTGTTCTTATTCTCACTTTGTAGTGTTTTCCATTCACTTTGTACAGGTGTAAATGACTACATGGGGACAAAGTCAGTGACGAAGCAGGAACTGAGCTTAAAGTAGAAACATAATTTTTGTGGTAGCTACAATGCACTTGGGCTAGGTTGCCATATGTCTCTCATAGCAAGATTTCAGCAGTTGTACTTAGACTTCCATATATTCTCCTGTTCTGCAGAAATTAGGAAATTAGACATTGCTGCTTCATTTGGTTAATTAGCTGGCCTTTGGAGTGTATATATAAGCTGTTGTCTGGATGAAATTCAGAGGTCACATCTGAAGCCCTAAGTACATTAAAAGAAACCCTGCTGTGTGTCTTTGGATAATCAGGTGGGGCTTTCAGAATGCGTGCAGTGTATATTTGAAAGCGTTTGGAAGTGGCGATCCCTTGTGTGTGTATGTGTGTATAAATATATATGTATACAAACATGTAATGAATAAAGATACCAAATGCACATGGAAAATTTTTCTACCTTTCTTGAATCTTGTGTAAGGAAGGCAAAGGAAACAAATGCCTTTAACCTCTGGAACAGCTCGTCCTAATTTGTATTAATCTAAAACGTTTACATAGTTTCCCTTAAAATGTTTAAAAATGAAGTCACATTGGGAAGTGTTCAGGTAGGAATGGTCAGTTGCTGTCTCCTGAATTTATTTCTCTCTGTTACCTTCTTCCATTTCATCATCAAATGTAACGTCCTTTCTTTACTCCCTTCTTTCTCCTCATAGTTTCTGAAAGGGGCATCTCTGATTAATTCAAAATTGATTGCCTTTCTTCTTCCAGCTGAGATCAGGATGTTTGAGGCTTTCTTTGACAGTAAATCCTGTTGGGATGTGGAAATGATGTCTTATTGGTGTCAGAGCCAGAGGTGGGACATGGTCTGTTTTGCAGAAAAGGTCCTTTGCATAGCAACTAAGTACAGGTTGAGCTTACGAGTCCTTGAATTCAAATCCAACTCTATTTGCTGAGCCCTGATATTCTAAAATAATTACAATGCTGATTGTGTTGATTGCCTGTGTTTGGGCTGCTCCAGTTTGTCTTTCCTGGCTTTGATCCAAGATTATGCCTTGGCTTCAGTGGCCACTTAGGCTTAATTTTGTAACTAAAATAGAGAGCACCAAAGGCCTTCTGAAATTGCTCTTGGACCCCAAAGATCATCTGTGTGCCATGCTGCATAACTGGGGCCCTGGGATACTCCTGTGTGGGCAGCCCATGTGCCAGACATGGGCTGGTAGCAGGCTTGGTAGTGGTGCCGAGCTGCTGTTCCAGGACCCTTGGGCAGCTGCGGGGCTGGGGATCAGTGTGTGCTCTGTAACAGGGTGCTGTCAGCTACTCACCCCCTTGCTACATTGCCCGTGCAGCTAACCAGCTCCCTACCGTGCATGGCAAAGGCATTGCCAGAGGGACATATTCCTTATAAAAGCATGTTTTACGAATCTTTTGTTAAAGAAAAAGGGGGGAGTTGGCTGTAAAAGGTTAGCATTTACAGATGCTCCTGTGTGGTTTGTGTTGAGTTTGTAATGGCTTTGCAGGAGCTTTGAATAGCTCCACATGATATCTGTTGTAGTGAAGTTTTCATCTAATTGTGAAAAACTAGTAGATCTGTAGCTGGCCCAACTAAGTGGTCATAATGTGTCATGAAGATAATAAGAGAGATAATATGCTCTGAAAAAAAAAATACCAGGGTAGAAATGCCTCAGTGCATTTAATCTGTTATGATCCTTATTTTTTATTTAAATCTTTATTTGGCTACACTCTGTATTAAAAGACTACAGAGCAGAATTTCATCACCTAGTGGAAGCATCAGTTTTCACTGTCCTCGGTATATGTAATTCAATAATGCCTTGATCAAGCAGCTGTCCTAGCCACTCACTATTATTATGCAATATCTTCTCCTTGTTAAATGTTGCAATAGAATCACCATCTAAATGAAGGATAGCATAATTAAGTGGAATGTTGGGCAGTATCAGAGGCAGAGGCTTTTCTGGAGAGGGAGTGACTTTGCCAGAGCTCTGTATTTTAGTTGTCAGAAATCATAACAGCAACCGAAAGGTTATAACTTTATTCCAGGCTATTAGGTAATTAAGACACCTATGAGAAAGAGTCTCTTACATTAAAGAAGTGTGCGTGTTTGCAACCAGCATTTTGTTGTTGATTTTGGTTTTTTTGAACTTGTAGGGAAGAGAAGCTCATGTATTAAAAAAAAAAAATAAAAAAAATGATTAAAATCTCCCAAATTTCAGTTGAGCAAATACACTAAAATGTTATTTAAATGTTATTTATTCTACTTAGACTAAATTGTCTCTAAACATAGCTAAAGAGTTCAGGGTTTCTATCTTAACATATTGCAGGTACAGGTAAAATTCTAATAATCAAAAAAGAGTAAAAGAAATGCCAGTAGTTTAATTAGAGCAGAAATGCACCATTTATTCACTGCAAGACCTTGACCCACTACTATGCCTTCCTATTATAAGCTTCATACCTTGGTCCTCTTGAGGGCTCCTGGAGTGTTCAACAGCCTCACTTCTGCTGGTGGTCTCTTAAGAACGGTGCTGCCACTGTGGCTTGAATGTGAATCAAAAGGCTTTATATTTCCATTAAAACTTCAAGGTTTTAATTAGGGTGAATCCCTATTAACTTGATCTGTTGAAAAATAAGTTTGTTTTATTGGCTGTGTATGCCTAGCTGCCTCTAATTACACTCCTTGAAAAGATGGGAGTTGATTTTCCATACTAACGTGATAGTAGCTAACTGGTAATACTCTAACATTGAACAACTAACTATCTAACGTAAAGGATTTAAAAATAAAAAATAGGTGGCAATGGAATATGCTGGACTGCCACATCTGTAAGGTAAAATCTAGAAAGCAGTAGTGAGAAAGTAGGTATGGCATGGGCAGTAAAGCATGTCTTTTCCTATGTTGTGATCCAATCTCACAGGGGCAAGTCTCTGTCCTGGGGTGAAATGATAGAAGAACATGACATCTGAATTAAAACCAAAAAATATCTTGGTACTCTGCATAGAAAGGCGAGCAGAAAGAGGTGCCCTGGGTTTTAATCATTTCTATGAGTTGTTTCATTATCCAACTATTATGTTTAATATTCTATGATATATATGGTATATACTGTAGTCCAGTATAGTATACTCTCTGAACTAAAGAGCTCACGCATCAGAAAAGTGCCATACTGCTTAGTGTCCTCTCTTTGCCCTCAGAAACACATTGTTCTTGGCCAACATCATAACACAGCTTCAAAAATAAGGGTAAGTGGCATTCCCCAGTTCAGTCTCAGTTTCCAGCAGTGGTTAGTCTAGAAATTGGGATGCTCTCTTGGGAAATAGGAACTGTGAGTTGCATAATCCTTAGATTTAGGAATGCATTGAAACTAGACTTCCAGTTTCCTGGACAAATGACCCAACAACTATACGACAGTATTAATAAAGCGTCCTCTAGTCTTGACATTCTTCTCACCACTAATAATTTGCTTGGAGAACATTTCACTTCAGCAAGCAAAGGTATAAGATGTTAAAGTTTAAAGCTTACGGTACAAAGAAATCAGAGGAAAATTAACTGTTGTTTGTTTTGGGTTTTTTTTTTTTTGACAGTGAGCACAGTCAGTCCCTAGAATAACTAAACAAGAATTGTAGTGGATTTCCCATTGCTGGAAACTTTAAAATTGACATTGGGTGTTTTTTCGAAAAAAAAAACATGCTCCAGGTCGATCACAGCTGTTGAGATTTGAAGCAATAATTGATTCAGGGAAGTCCCATGACCTGTCAGACTAGATCACCACAATGGTCACTTCTGGCTTTAAAATCTGTGGAGTTCCTGGCTTCTGTGCTGTGAATACCAATGAGACTGCCAATTAGTGTGCTCTTTTTTTTTTTTTGGTGTTGACACGTGTTCACTGGGAGCTATGTTGAGACCGCCAAATTAATTTTTAAGTCATTAAAATGCTTCATTCTTTGAATAATGATTGTCACAAAACACAATCAGAATGTGAAAGAGAAAATGTCTTATTCGTGGAACAAAAAAGTAAGCATAAGGAGGTAGTATGAATATAATGCAGCTTTTTTTTTACCATGTCTTTCTTTCCCATCACTGAATGCTATATATAACATGTCTAATCATTCATTTAATTGCTATTTTTATACCTTAGAATAGAAGAAAAACTACTATGACAGTGATTGGTGGGGAAGATTTTAATGCAAAAGCCAACGACAAAATATTTAAGTAGTGGTTGATCCCTGATCTCATGGGAGAGAGGATGTCTGTTCAAAAGGCAGGAACAAATATGAATAGTTAATCGTCTTTAATCTGGATTTTTTCTCGATTTCAGGTGCCTAATATGTTTTTGCTTTTAGTAAAATCAGTGGGCCCATAATTGCTTTATAAATGAATGGCAGGTCTGTAATTTAAATAAAAAGCCATGAAATATGTCTACATGTTTGAATTTAACAAGGTGAAAAGGGGAAATGGCTTCTAAGTAACTGTAGGCTTTACATATTGATTAACATGTGTGTTTAGAAACATAAGATCAGTGACTGTGTTTTATGTCTCTAATGGGGCAAGCAGAGCTCGTTAGCAAGCAGTGAAAATGGCATCATTCCTCAGATGCAGCACAGGGTTATGAGCTTTGTCTACACATTTGTTTTTCTTTTAGTTATATCAAAGAGTGCTGGTGTTCTTGATACCAGAAGGGGTTCGTCCTAACATTTCAACTGCTGTGAAAGAACCCTGAGGTGCTAAGGTGAAAATTTCAATCCTGTGCAGAAGTGAAATGAAGTTAATACTGTTCTTACTGTTCGTCTAGCACTAAGACAGGGGCATTATTGCAAAATATACTTTTATAATCCTTCCTGATTTTACTATTTCTGCCTGTTTTTTTCAATATCCTGTAAACAGCAGAGTAGAAAGGTCATACTAAACGAGAATACTGGGGTTTCTGAATTTGGCGGTAGTTTATACTCTGACACGATACACTGCAGGATTAGTTTTTCTGTTTATTTGTAAGTGGGTGCTGTCTCTAGGGCTCAGTTTCTGCAGTGCAATCTCTCTTTAATGAAGTAGAATATTATTGAGTAACCAAAGAAATAAAGAGCACTTGTGATTGGTTTGTGCTTGGCAAACTCGAGCTTGCAATATGCCTGCTCCTCAAAGCTGTTCAAAGTACTAAAATTGAATTTGCAATTTCTGACTAAGAAAAGCATCTCTGGCATTTTTAAAATAATGCCCCCTTAGAACAATGGGGCCATTCACTTTTGTTTCATGTTGGACTGGTTTCTGAGGGACCTTCAAGAAATGAGACAGCTGTTTCTGTGTTACCAGCAGCCTGAACAGGGAGTAAGAAAAGCCCATGCTTTCAGTCAAAGAGATTTCTAAATATACCATCAACAGCTTGTCTTTTCTCTGTGCTGGATTCTAAAAATGCAGAGGAGGAGAAGGCCAGCAGTCTGGACAGTGCTGGGATGCTGCTTGGAAGAAGCTCAGGTGTATCAGTTTGCAAAATCTCTGGTGTGGAATAACTGTGAGCCACTGATCTCACTTCAGAAATCCCTGTGTGAAACCCTACTGTGTGCCATAAGAGGACTACCTTAATCAAAGTTTCTCAGTGCTTTAGTCCCAGGGCTACCAGTGTTGTCTAGAGAGAATGAAAATTGGATGATCTTGTGCAGCATTTCTGCAAGATGTTTCATTTTAGAGTTGAAAAGAATTAAGTGCTCATTTATTACTTCCGATATTGTTTTCTTTATGTGTTCATGTTTGGGAATTTTTTTTTTTTTTTTTCTTTTTTCTTTTGAAGATCACTTTCTGGCGTCTTATAAACCACCAATTGCCCACAGACTGCTCTGAGGAATATTTATTAATATGATATTTGTTTTGTTTTGTTTTTATTCAAGAAGCTAGCCCTTATTCTTGAAAAATATAACTGCAAAACTCTGGTGGCTAGATTTTTTTGCATTGAAGTAGGAGCTAACCAACTCAGCGGGCTACATAAGAATGTTCTTTATGCAAGGGAAACATTGAGTGCGGTACTAATTAGTGGGAGATCTCCCTTTTTCTTTAGACTTTGGTGACAGAAAGACATGGCTGAAATAAATTTATTGTACTTAATTTACTTGGTAGATTTCAGTGTCTGATGCAATTTAGAGTATCTTCAGGAACAGACTTTTCATAGCCAGGTAAGACTGGAATCCGTATGGACTTTCATGTTACATTACTGTGTGACCTCATGTGTAAGCCCTTTTACATTTCCATCTAAAACAGAGAACTGGGCCTTACTGGGGGTTTTTGTTCCCGCTACAGACCATGAGATGGGGAGAGACAGTTTTCTGCCAGACTCACCTCACAGATGCAGGTAATTTCTGTGATAAATCAGTTATTCATTGAAACATTGATTTTTAGATGATTTATCATATTTTGCTTCCATAGGGTTGATTTGTTAAGTCCAGCTATGTCTCTTTGAAATAGTAGATATTTTGCTCTATATCGAAGTGTTTTGGGGATCACATCAAGTATTCAGTTTTCTAATTCACCTGAAAATAATTCAGCAGTGTTGCCATTCTGCCCAGTCTCATTTTCTGAAGTTAGAAATACCTTATTGACTTACAGATTATTTTTTTTTATAAGCTCACATAATAACTTAGGTTAGATGAGCTCTGTGTAGGTTGTGTATCCAGCTTCCTAGTTAAACCAGGGAAAACATCGAATTCAGACCAGGGCTTTGTTCACAAGAGTTTTGAAAATGCCAGTGATAGAAATCTGCAGCCTTCCTGGGAAACATATTCCAGTGCTTGATCACCCATTATGCAATATTTTTAACTTACATCCACCTGAATTTTTCCTTGCTGAAACTTGTGACTATTTCCTTTTGCTCTTTCACTGTTCACTGTAAAAAGGTTGGGCTGTATGTTTTCTTCCTCTTTTGGTGGCTTGGAAGCTGATGCACTGCATGACCACTTTACATTTTGCTGTTTCTTACTTAATCTGTTGATAGCAATAGTGATATCTTTTTCTTTCTCTTTGACATTATTTTCTTGGTGAGATATTGCAGCAAGAATGCATGTGTGAGTAATTTGCCTTCATGATTACCTTCATGTTTGTTATGGGTTCAGCAGCAGCAGTCATTTTTCCCCTTCTTGGTAGCTGGTGCAGTGCTATGTTTTCTACTTTCGGCCTGGGAACAGCACTGATAACACCGATGTTTATAGTTACGGCTTAGAATGTTTTGGTCTGACCAAGTACTTTCTGAGTCTCATGCTCTGCCAAGGAGGAGGGGAAGCCGGGAGGAAGCAGAAACAGGACACCTGACCCAAACTAGCCAAAGAGGTATTCCATACCACAGCATGTCATGCCCAGGATGTAAAAACGGAGGGCAGAGACCTGGAGGGTAGGGGTGCACTGCTTGGTTGGGCTGGGTATTGGTGGTGGGTGATTGTATTCTCTTCCCTTGTATTTCTCTTGTCATCATTATTATTACTGGTGGTAGCAGTAGTGGTTTGTATTATACCTTAGTTACTAAACTGTTCTTATCTCTACCTGTGGGAGTTACATTCTTTTGATTCTCCTCCCCATCCCCCTGGGACAGAGGGAAGAAAGAGGAGGGAGAGAGTGAGCGAACTGATTTATAGTGGCTTAAGCCACAACAATGTTTTATATGGATTCCACTAATTTATTATAAAATGTCTTCACATGATTTAAAGTGTATTCATCAAAAATAAATGAACATAGTGGATTGTATGAAGCATTAGCATAGCTTGTTTTGCTTGTTCATTTAGCAATTTTCAAAATGTAGTAATTCCCAGAAGGCTGCCAAGTTTCTTTAGTTCAAATCAGCAAGGTAAGGCTGTTACATTATTTGTTTGTTAAAATATTCAGAAACAAAACCTACCATTACCTTTACCTAGATGTCTCCAGGATACTTTATTATTAGCCACATCAACAAAACAACTGAAGAAGCTTAATGGTATGGGTTACTAGTGATGTAACACAATCAAGTCTAATGGCCAGCATCAAGAAAAACTTAATAATGGAATAGATTATAATAAAATATGTGAACCCCCCCCCTTTCAGTGAAATAACTGTTTTTTCATAGAACAAATTCTCTATAAATAAATTGGTGGGAATGTTGTCTTAACAAATGATGGGGGTGTGGAACTAGATGATCTTAAGGTCCTTTCCAACCCTAACTATTCTATGATTCTATAAAAAGGGCACTTTGGGTTGAAATCCTTCAAAATGTGTTGAAATCCTTCACACACTTGACAGGTAAAAAGTTTTTATCAATCTGCTTCATGTATGCCTGTGTACAAACTTAGACTGTCCAGAGGTTTAGGAATGTGCATGTTTATATATCTATATACATTAAGACCCCCCAGATTTCCAATATGCTCAGAGATTCACTTGTGCATGGATTCCTGGAAAAGCTTGGTATCAGCTCAAAGAATTATTAAATTTCTTTTTTTTTCTTGTACTCTTAAGGTGGAAGTGGCTTGACTAAAGAGCACTTATGAAGTGGTTTTGCCAATATTTTTCTGGAGTGGTACGTCTGGTCTGTTTCAAAGGGTGGAAGACTGCTTATATTGCCTCTATGTATCCTCCATTTCCATTTCAACTCATAGAATCATAGAATCATAGAATAGTTAGGATTGGAAAGGATCTTAAGATCATCTAGTTCCAGCCCCCCTGCCATAGGCAGGGACACCTCCCACTAAACCATGCTACCCAAGGTTCTGTCCAGCCCAGCCTTGAACACTGCCAGGAATGGAGCATTCACAACTCCCCTGGGCAATCCATTCCAGTGCCTCACCAACCTTACAGTAAAGAATTTCTTCCTCATATCCAATCTAAACTTTCCCTGTTTAAATTCAAACCTGTTACCCCTCGTCGTGGGCTACTCTCAATCTCTTCTCTACCCAAACTGTAGTTATGCCTGGGATTGCTCCGGCCCAGGTGCAGGACCTTGTACTTGGCATGGTTAAACTTCATCAGGTTGGCATCAGCCCACCTCACAGGTGTGTCAATTTCCCTCTGGATGGTAGTCCTTCACTCCAGCATATCAACCGAACCACAGAGCTTGGTGTCATCTGCAAACTTGCCGAGGGTGCACTCAATCCCACTGTCCATGTCACCGACAAAGATGTTGAACAAGACTGGTCCCAACAGTGATCCCTGAGGGACACCACTCGTTACTGGTCTCCAGCTGAACATTTAGCCATTGAGCACTACTCTTTGCATGCGGCCATGCAGCCAGTTCTTTATCCACCGAGTGGCCCACCTATCAAATTGATGTCTCTCTCCAACTTAGAGACAAGGATATCATGTGAGACAGTGTTGAACACTTTGCACAAGTCCAGGTAGATGACATCGACTGTTCTGCCCCTGTCTATCAGTTCCATAGCCCCATCATAGAAGGCCAGCTCCTTGTGACTCTTTTTTCTTTAGAGAACTGTTCTGGTTTCTGAATACCATTTCTGTAATAATTTTAATGTCTTGAGATAAACTGTGATAATCTTGTATAAAATACACACCTCTCAACTAACTTGTTGTCCAGATGCTAGTTTGTTATATCTGAACAGTGTCTGATACTGAAATATTCCTATCTGACCTGCCTAGGTTAGACAAGCCTAGTGAAAATAAGAATATTTGTACTCTTGCTAAGGAACACTACGTATTTTAAAACGTAATTTGGTTTTGGCAGTACTTGGTAAATAAGTCTAAAGTACAGAAGAAAAAAATATTGTTATCCATAAATAGAAATACAGAGACTCCTTTATTCTGTAAAAACTCATGGACCCCATCACATGCAAAATGGGTCATGAAGACAGCACACTTCAACCACACTTCAGTCTCTTCTAATACAAAGAAATATCACAACCCCATTAACAAAAAACCAAACCAAACCAAAAAAAACAAAAGAAAACAAACAAAACCACCAAACCAAACCTAAGCAAAAACCCCCCAAACCTATGGCCAGCTGGTATTTTTTAAAAATAATTCAGTTTCCATTGTGATAAAGTGTAGGTGCAATATCTGTGGCTCTGGGATCCTGTTTAAACAGTCCTGAAGCATTCTCGTGTTCTTAAGCAATCAGTTATTTGGGTATTGGAGGCAATTTATCCATTTTATTAATATAATTGTTGACATTCCTAAAGAAGGTTTTTAACTCCCAAAAGGCCTAGAAAATTGATACCACTTTTTCTGCTACAGCATCAACAGTGGAAGTTCAAATCTTACATGTGTAAAGAAAAAGTGCAAAGTACGAAGACCTTTTCTGGTAATTAAGATTAGAAAGTTCTAGAGCCAGTCTCAGCCCTAATTTTGCCACATTTTTCTCATGTTAACAATAGCAGACCAATTCTTTGTCCTGCAAGGCCTATCTGTAAAATGTTAATCTTTCTGTCCCCCTCTATTCTTCTGTAGATATAGCAGACTCTTCTAATCAAGCACTCTGTGTTTCACCACCTAATGCGTGTCCTACTCAAAGACAAATTGTAGTACTAATCAAGGGGGACAAGTCATTTCCTGCTTGTTTCTGATCCACACAAGCCCACACACCTTAAAACACACTTGGACTACTCATGGGATTATCTTTCTACCCAGAAATAGAAAAAGTTGCTATGAGCAAAGACAATACATTTTTGATTAGAGGATACCTGTCAGGTTGTGGTGGGCTAATTTAATAGCACCCACCTGAAAAGCATTAGCTTTAATCTGGGATGCATCAGGAAAATGGGCTAATGACAATTTAGAATTTATAACAGTATTTAAAGTCCCCAAGTAACTATAAGTCTTTAAAACCAGCAAATAAATGTATCCAGGAACACAACTTTCCCCACTCATAACAATGAACAGCAGAAGTTCTTGGGTCCACAGGCAGTGCTGGCTCCCCAGGTATCCACTTATTCTACCAGCAGCTTGAAAGAAAACTAAAGCACAGTGATTAGTGAATTCATTAGATTCAGGTGGGAGAAATATTCTGCTCGCTGCATTTGCAGCGTTCTACTTTAACACTGGGTCATAGTGCTCTGAGAAGCCTCCAATCATCCTAATACCCTCTATAATCTTTACAACATAACCTGATAAAAGGTAATTTGGTATAGCAGAAGTATGAGTACATGCTGCTAATGTGATTTGGTTCAGCTAAGAGTATCACCAGGTCCACCCTCTCTCCTTATTCAAGAAGCTGCACTGCACTCCCTATTGCTGCCCTTCACCCCTTGCAGCATCTTCCACAAGTTGTCATCATTCCCACTTTCTTGCAAACTCCAACTGTCCAGAAATTGAAGAAGAACTGAAGGAGACTGATGTAAGAAAAAATGGGTGGAAAATTAATTATAAAATCTCCTTGTGCTCATAATCTATTGACACAGTGTAATTTTTAGTTTTTTGAGTTACATGCCGTACTGCCTGGAGAAGTTAAAGAATCTTGCAATAGTGCCCTTGCTCGTGTGAGGTGGGTAAGGTAAAACCATAACAGTCTGTGGATGATCTGAGCGGGTCCTTTCTTTTAAAGCAATTTTCAAGTTCCCTGTCAGCTGTCAAAGATACAGAGACTGATAAACTAATTAGGATGCAATTCAGATCTTGCATTATTTTGTCCTCTGAGACCTCTTCTGTAAGAGGAACAATTGATTTCTGCTATAACGTGGTCAGGCAAACCGGTAGTAGTGTGCTTACAATTCCCTCCCATGGCTACTCCACAGCAGTTCTTCAGAACTGAATAACAAGACCAAATACATTCTTGTTGCCAGTGGTGATAGAGGGATAAATAAAATCCAGAGTGAGATTTTTCTACTACAGGAAGTGTGAGCAGTAAAATAAAATAGAGCCAGTTGTAACATGAGTGAAGGGGTATTAAAGCTGATTTCCAGCTTTTACCAGCTTATCCTGGAGATACTTTGCAAAAGCTGTTTATTGACTCATTTGCAACATAAACAGATTTTGTTCTTTCCTGTACAGCACTTTAAAATGGTGTCATAAGCACAGTCCTTTGTGCTGGATAAAGCGTCAAATTTGAGGCCTCTCAAACTATTCACATCAAGAGACAAAGAGGACCAGCATTGCAGTTCACCCTGGATGGGTAGGGATCTCCCCATCACGGGCAAGACAAGACAGCTGGCTCTCATGTATTACCTAGTAGCTGCAATGAATCAGGAGTGTGGAAGTACCTGACTTCATTTGGGTCAGCGCAGTACACGGCAGAAGGATGCTGCTTTGCAGAACAGTCATTAACAGTAATTATAATTAACAGTCATTAGGGGAAGAGATCTCTTCTGCAGCACACTGAGTTAAAAACTATGTATTAAAGAATAAGAATATCAAACAATTTGATGAGTATGCTAATGGTCCCACCTACAAGAAATGGTGAAATGATCTCTGTATTTCATATCATTCATGAATTTGCTGGTGTAAGTTTAGCTTCTAATGGACCTCATCTGGCTGTTCAAATGAGAAAATGTTTTCAAAAGAGGCCTGTAGTTGTAAAATGAATGCATCCTGCTGGTCAAAATCTGTATTCAGTTCACCATTTATCATCAAAGATACTATTTGGTACTTAGCTATGCACTTAAAAAATTGAAGAGAGGAGCTGTTTTGTAAGATGAGATAGCTCTTACTACTGATTAGGATTGTGGAAAAATAGGATAGCTTTCAAGAATGTGGAAGAGGCTTGAGAAAGAGGTTTTTTTTTTTTAGTGTCTTCTTATAAGGTCTTTTTATAAAGGTTTCTCTTGAGCCTGTGAAAGTCAATGGTGATTTAGTTTGAAATCGGTTTAGACCCTTTGTATTTGCAAACCTCAGATGCACTTTTAGTGCAGAACAGACAGGCAAACAACTTGGTATTTGTTCACGGTATGAAGAGAGCACCAAAGTCAAAACATCGTTGTCAGCATATAATGGGGACTCTGTAGTACTGCAGCACTTAACTCTTTTTGCTCAATGGCAATGAGCTCAACAGTCTGCAGTGCTTTAGAAAATGAGATCAATTTGTAAAACTTGCTGTGAAAGTACTTATCAAAATTTCAAAGCTTATTTACTGCTTTGACTTCAGTAGAGCTTATTTACTGCCTCAGCTAGGGAAGGAGGACATCTATTTCTCTGTAAAGTGTTTATTATTGCTTCTGAGAAGGACTGTAGCCCTTATGCAGTGCAAAGCATCTTGCTTTTTGCTATATTAAGCTTTGGCCTGATGATGCGACCTTTATTCATGTAAGCTATGCATTTCAGAAGAAAAATTGTCTTTATGCTGAATTAGATGAGAATAGAGGTAATTAGGAGTGACATTTTGATGGGGCAGACTCTCTGACACTGCCCACTGGGAAAGGACTACAAAGCACCCAGTAGTAAGAGTGCTGATTTCTGCTATCCCGTGACAGGAAGGTTGTGCTGAGAAAATCTGCGGTAGTAAGCCTGGGGAGGGGAAGTAGGTATCGGAGGAATCCTATGTTCATGGCTGAAGCACAAGCAATCCCTTCTTTAGAAGACTACTTTGCTGTTTTGTCAGTGTCATGGGTTCAGCAGCAGCAGTTGTTTTTTCTCCTTTTCTCCTGCTGCTGCTGAACCCATGACAGTCAGGGAAGTGGTAGACACTGGTGTGTAAGGAGGACCAGGTCGAATTTGCAGGCTGACTGATTTGGTAGGTGCTTTGCACTTACTTTCTTAATAGGGGGAAGACTGAGATAATATGGAAAAGGATGGACAATGGGCTGATGGCCTGGATGGTGAGAAGGAAAAAATATCTCAAATGGCTGGGACAGAGAGGGATGCCAAGATGCTACTGGATTGTCACCAAAGTTTTATTCCTAAGGAGAAGGTGTTCAGGTGTTTTAGCCGCCTCCTCTACCTTTTAAGAGCAAATGTTCAACATCTTTGTCACTGACACGGACAGTGGGACTGAGTGAGCCCTCAGCAAGTTTGCCAATGACACCAAGATGTGTGGTTCAGTTGATACATTGGAGGGGAGGAATGCCATCCAGAGGGACCTTGACACACCTGTGAGGTGGGCTGATGCCAACCTGATGAAGTTTAACCATGCCAA
>JARCZZ010047964.1:0-21587 GCA_030323915.1 Brotogeris chrysoptera | reverse complement strand
CAAAACACTACCAAGCAGTAACTGAAAACACTGGTGTTATCAGCGCTGTTCCCAGGCCCAAAATCAAAACCACAGTGTGGCACCAGCTACCAAGAAGGAGAAAAATGACTGTTACTGCTGAACCCATGATACTAGCCAAGTTTAATTCCACAGAGTTCCAAACTCTCCAGCCTACCCCTAACATAAATAGCAACTCCCCCTCCCCACCTGCCAGGCCTATCTTCTCTAAAGAGCCTGTAACTTTCCATTCCAACACTCCAGTCATAGGAGTCATCCCATCATGTTTCTGTGATGCCTATTATTATCATACCCCTGTAGATGTGCACACATCTCTAATTCCTCTTGTTTGTTCCTCATGCTACGGGCGTTTGTATGAGGCATCTGAGCCGAGCTCCAATTGAAGCCGGCTCTTTGGCTGGAGCAGCTGCAATATCTCTACATTGCTCCGAACGTTTACTATAGGTGCTGGCAAGTGACTGGGCGTGTTGGGATGGAATGATGTCCCCCTCCCCCAGCACATCTAGTTTAAAGCATCCTTGACCAGTCTGGCAAGCCTCCTTCCAAATCCACTCTTCCCTTTCTTTGTCAGACCAGCTCCAGCAGCCCCCAGTAGATCTGGCCTTCTAAATTGAGTCCTATGTTCAAGGTACCCAAACCCCTGACTATAACACCACCCTTCTAACCATTTTGTTACCTGGCCAATCCTCCTCGCCTTTTTAAGGTCCTCCCCTTTATCCTGGAGAATTGACGAAAAAGGCCATGAATCATTAAAGCTGAGAGTTTCACTCCAATTACAACTTGGGCCAGTGTCTATTACATCTAACTTAACAGTGACTGCACAGTAGGAAAACAGTGATCAACTGGAAGGAAATAAAGGCAACTGCAGAATATTTTTGCACCCGTTTTCAACATTTTAGGTAAGACTTGTTCCAAATACAAAACCATTTGTATACTTGGCCTTCTCTTTCTGCCTTTCTGATGATAAAATCCTTGTCATTCCTTTCAATGTTTTATCTAACTCATTTTTCCTACTCTCTTATTATTAGTGGGACTATGAACATCTTTTTTTTAGACAGAGGTGGATATGGGTAGAGAAGTTTTTTCACACACATGCAAAAACCCCCATTTTTTAAAAAAAAAAAATTCAATGACATAAAATAAAAATTATTTCTCCTATTCATAATGATAGCCTCTTATCTAAATTAAGAGAAGAGTGTAAGGGAAATATTTGAGAGCTCAGTCCTCATGTTAACAAAAAGTTTATATTGCTCTGTTAATAAATCTAAGTGGTATTCCAAATGTCTATTTATCTGCAGCAGTGGACTATTTCTCTAACCATTGAAAGAGACCTGTGGTTTCATCCTAAACTGCAGAAACATCATCAAACAGACATAATTTGCCCTGATATTGTCCCTATCCGTTGTTTGCTCAAATGTTGTTGCAGTTGGTGGGATATAGGTTAATCTGTCAGATTTCAAGACATCATCACCACAAACAGTTTCAAAGATGATAATTTTCACAACTCTTTAGTTCAATATTTTCTTTTGGAGACTGATAATATTTCACTCATGATGGAGAAAAAAAATTAAATATATAGGCAGTGATTATGCTGAAAATTCTGTTTCGAGTGAGTTTGTAAAAAAATAAATAAAATCCTCCTCCTCTAAAAAAAATCTCAGATGCTCTCCTTTGTTCAGATGGCAGATGCATTTTTCTAGAAGTCAGAATCTAAAAACCAGGTAAAACACTGATGTTTAGTATGGTAATCTAGAGAAATGCCTGCTACGATGCCATTATGTTGTTATAAATTGCCTATTTCTAGCCCTATGAGTGCAGTCACAACGACTCTTGTCTTGTTTATGTCTCCCATATGAGCTATGGCCCACTGAACAAGAGCACAAACATACAACATACTGGTTGCTCTCTATTGTCTGCAAGATGAGCCCACACACTCAACGTGCAAATGGCAGAACTTCTGTGCTAGGTAGCACCAGTGTGCTCTGAAAAGCAGAACCACTGGTGTGCTATAAACTTCCCCTACTTACTTACTGAGTCATAACCTCCTTGGGAAGAAGGATTTAATATAAGCAGTGCTTTGCAACCAGCATATAGCATAGAGGTCATGCAACCACTTTAACAGGCCATGAGACAAATATAACTAAAAGGGTGTAGGCAGTGGGAAGAAAGATAAAGGGAAAGTGGGCTACAGCCTCCTATGTGACCCTTAGCAATACCCATATCTGCAGTTGCAAGCTCATAAAACCTTTCTTTAGATATTTTATTGTAAAGATTTGTACCTAACACTTTGTACTGGTATCCTAGTCAGACACTACTATTTCTTAAACTGTGAAGGCAGCAACAGATTTTAGCGGGTGTTGGTGTGTGTGCAGTCTATATTTTGCACATGAAGATTGGCAGACTGGTTAGAGAATTGGCTGAGGTTTGGTCTATGTCAGGGAGCACTCTGTCAGCATGCAAGTAACCCTCCACTATGGGCCGTGCATTGCCACAGAAAGACAACTTTCTAGCCTGTGACAGCAATTAATTCTCTTCTTTCGGGCATAGGCCCAGTTTACTAAGGCTGGGTCTGTCCAGCGTTACATTCCCGTCTATTAAACAACAAAAATGGTCAGTTTTATGTCCAGTGGCATCCTGGAACTTTCGGAAAAGGTTTAATAAGGGTATTATAATCATATATGCATTGATAATTTACAGTGTGAATTCTGATTGGTAAAGCTACCAAACCATCGCACACCCATGGACAAAACCTGTTATTTTATCAAATGGTTCTTCATAGGCTTCATGCATTTGTGTATCTCAGCACTTTACTCCACCTTAGAGCAGATGATCCCATACTCTGGTTTGGTTTTTTTTTTGAAATATCAGCATCTAGAATCACTGTGATTACTGTTTGCTTAAAATAAAAAAAAAACAAAACCCACAACAAAACCAAAAATGAAAGCCAAAACAAAACAAAAAACCCTATGGTCTAAAGTGATGCAAGAAGATAATTACAAAGACTTCTTTATGAAGAATACCTCCCCTCCAGCTTTTCAGGTAATGGCTGAACATTCATCCAAAAGCAAAGAAGTAACCCTGACTTCATCAGGAATTTGCTCTGCTAGAAAAAAATTTAGAGTTAGTCCTTCAGTGTCTCCATATTTGTTATATGACTGGATAAGCTTTTACAAGTCACTTTGTTAAATTATCAGTATTACAGTCTCTTATTCAAAGTGATTAAATGTCAGTAATGTAGGAACAGAGTGCTATAAGGGAGTAGACTGAAAGGGCTTTTAATAGGACGGGGACTGTCACTGTTATCATACAAATCAGTTGTTCAGTTGAAGCAGTTTTCCATCTAGCAATTTCTCCTGTAATTAGAGAGATGACTTCTGTCAATTGGGATAAACCTCCTATCAACTAAGGAGATGTATGTTTATTTCTTGTTCTGCTTATTTTCTCATATCTTATTAAATTCATCCAGGTTCAAGATAAAATTGATATAATGGCAGGCTAAGAATATATATAAAATGTTGTCGTGGTTTTTTATTTGAAAATAAACTGTCTCCTCATAGTGTCAATGCTTCCACATTTAATGTTCCCAGCTTTTTCCTCACTCAGCTGTCAAGCACTTTGTCTGCCCACTCTTTCCCTTGCAGTTCCTTGCAGATACTACCTGCTAGTTGATGGATGTTTCATTCCTCTCCCAGAAGAATGACAGGCAAAACAGGAAGCATTAATAAAGAACTGGAATAAATACACTGCTTTAGCTGTTAAAAAGAAAAAAATAAACCCACACATCACAGAAAAAAAAATCTTCAGTGAATTTTCCTGGAGCTGAGAGTTGTTTAAGGCAGTCCCTTAGCTTTTGGAAAATTATTCCCAAACAAGGTTACAGAGTCACTCTCCCCCCACACTGTCCAAAGTGCTCAAAATGAGATAGAATTATTTACAAATGTCCTAACCAGGCCTAATTATTTACAAATGTCCTAACCGAGCAACATAGAGCAGTGACTGTATTATGTACTTGGTTATCATTTAACTCATGTATAATGTGCAAATGTCATCTCATAATGCAGATTGATGAAAAGTGTAAATCATACTAAGAAAACAATTTTAAGGCACCCATCAGTATGTTGTTTGCTTTAATAAGCACATGTTAATGGGGAGCTGGAGACACCTGATCACTTGAAAACAGATGTATCTATTTGCAAGTACCTAAAAGGCATCCACTAAGCTTATGCTTTGGTAACTGCTAGCAATAAATGACGTTAACTTCTTAGCTTCCTGCAGCAGTCCTGAGATGTTTGCAATCACAGGGCTGAGCTTTAAAAAATGCGTATTTATTAAGTGCATGCACACTCTTGGACCAAATTGGCTTCACCATGCAAATACCTCAGTAAAACCCTGGCCCTATACCAGTACATACAAGCCCAATGATGGTAATTTGACCCTTGTTGAATTTACTACTTGCCAAACTTTGCAATTTCCAGAAAATCAAGTATTTGTCGAATCAAACTCCTGACCTTCTATTAGCTCTAACCAGGGGGGTGTTAACAACTAAGCAAACTGGCGCTGTAGTCAGTTTTAGTGTTTCTACCATTATCATTCACTCTGAGTGTAAATCGCTGATTTCATGATCCTAGAAAATACCAAAAAAAAAATAAAAACAATTAACACAGCATATGCAGGTAACAAGGGCTCCAGTGTTTTAACATTTAACACTGTCGTACACACTATGATAGATGAATTGAACATTTTACTCGGTCAAGTCCCATAATTGGATGAGGAGCAAATAATAAAATAGGAAGTAATAAAGAGCACACACAGGTGATTTCTAATACGGCTTTACAGATCTCTGAGCAATAGTGTGATCCAGAAGCTGTTTTTAAGTTGGAAATCAAGCTGCAAAATAGAAATGGCACATAAAAGCCTACCAAATTTATCTTCAATATTTACAGTCAAGCCATTCTATCTGGGACATCACAGTCAAAACTATCCTGCCAATCTATCACCTACCCAATCAGATTCAAGAAAATATATGACCATCTTCCTCTGTTCCCTGCGCAACTCAATCCGTGTTCTATTAAAACATTGTTGAAAAAATGGCAGTTTGGCCATAACATTAAACTGGTGGCTAGAACCTGTGTTTTCAACAACCTCTAGCTGAAGAGAGGCTCCATACTTCCTAGAGTCTGAGACATTTTCTTTACAAGGAATAACATAAATTTTGGGACCCCATGAAAGTTAGGAGTGAATATAAATGAAACGCCTTTTTGTTCAAATCCCAAAGCTAACCTCAGCTAAATCCAGAGGATTAAAAGAATAGCCCTCTGCTTCTGCAATATTCTTTTCCTTATAAGAAGAAACAGTACAGACCATCTGAAGATTTGAAAATGCTAGGCTGAATACACATAATAGAAAATCCCATAAGGATGCCAGCTGTGAATTTATGGATGGATGAAAAGTACAGGGTGTTAGTTCTGCAGTCATTTTCTTGGAGATATTAAGATCTGCTGCAAAAAATCAGGAAAACACAGTCACAGAGCCTACAGCTGACAAGCTCTGTTGATGAGGGGCTTGGCTTTTTGCAGAGGCTTGTTTTCTAGACATCTGAGGAAGCAGGAAGGAGGTAAGGGACTGATATGACGGGTGCGTTAGACTGGAACAAACTCATATCAGGGTTTTGTTTTAGGAGGGTGGTAAAAAAAAATACAGGTTTGTGATCTTAAAGAGGCCATGAGTCAGGGAAACCAACTGAGCTTTTTCTGAGTCAGCATAGGTTTGCACAGGCTGCACATTAGGAATCATGGGGATTTATGGGAAATGGAAGCTATAATTGT
Source organism: Brotogeris chrysoptera (assembly GCA_030323915.1). Taxonomy (NCBI): domain Eukaryota; kingdom Metazoa; phylum Chordata; class Aves; order Psittaciformes; family Psittacidae; genus Brotogeris; species Brotogeris chrysoptera. The sequence continues at coordinate 15,744 of JARCZZ010047964.1, read as the reverse complement.
TGCAAGGTAAAACTGCGATAGACATGTTTAAAGTGATAAAATGATGTAATTTCAGTTGTGCTTTGAGCCAAGACAGAGGCAAAATGTCCGTGGGAGTGCTGAGGCCCTCCTTTCATTCACACAAGTTCTATGGGCCACTAACATATATTTGCATCTGGCTTCTGGCACAGCTATCCCCTCCACCAGTTGGGATGCAGGCTGTGCTTCATTGTGAAAGTATAGCACCATGCTCCCTGATAAATGCGGTGGCAAAAATAAGGCCTGGGAGGAATGAGGGTACTTTTCACTGGTCTGTTACATCTGTGCTATTCTTGTCAAAAAATGTTTCCTTTGATACTTCAAAAACACAGTAGGAGAGTGATACCAGCCAAGTGTACTCCTATATGTATTGGTGGAGGGACTGGAGGAAACCCAACACTGGAGGGACATCACATAACCCAAAGAACTCCCCCTTCCATTCCTCTCCTTCTCAATGTCTGTTAGAAGATTGCAGTCAATTTAGCCCATAATAGGTCAAGAAAGTTTTCAAAATATTTGTAAAACTTTCATTGGTTAACCTGAAACCACTGTCACACACTTTAAGACGTAATTTTAGGACAAAGCTGTCTGTTACTGGTATAATTTAAAGTTTTATTTAGTGTGAGCACTTGGTCATGGTCTTGTTTAATTTATCTTCAATTAGGCTGTTACTGTAACTGGGTTCCATCAGAATTACAAGGTTATATCTCAGGTGACTATACTGAGGGATTTATACAGCCTAATTTTTCCAAAAGCAGAAGGAAAAAAATATAATAATTCATTTCTTTGCCTAAAAAAATGTGATTAGATCGCTTTGGTACAGGCACACATCACCTCTTCTTGGAAACTGCACATACACACAGGTTCACATAGAAAGCATCATCCTTCTTTGACTAAAGCTGCTGACAGCTCAGAGGGTGCTGGCTGTATCTTTTTTGATGTTTTCTCATCCACATCTGCTTCCTCCTCAGGTTTAACCACTTGTGGTAGCTTTTCAGCAGAAAGGTAAACTGAGAAGTTAATATACTACTGGCAATGATGCCTGTTTTGCCTGAGGAACAATTTGTTGGATAAGTGAAATATGCCTCAGTTGGGTGTCACTCAGATACAGAATTATTACTTGGTCTTTTACTGTTTCATCTTGATTATGACATTCATTCTGTGTAAGTTGTTTTATTCATTTATGGACTGCTAAATGAAATTCTCTTCATTCATGTCTGGGAAATACTGAAATGATTATAAATCAGGCAGCAGAGAGAGGTGATCTGATTATCTGGAGAGAATTTCACTGGCATATAATCATTGGAGATTACAAAATTCTTGTTAATTTAGTATGGATTTTTAATTATTCTTTTGCACAGTTAACTGCATTTAATGAACACAGGCCATTTTCCTACTATGGGATACAAAACAAGGTGTCTTTAAGCCTCAGAATATGCAATCGAAGAAAAGTGAAGCCTGCTCAACATGTTAACGCTTGTCAAAATGGGAGAAAGAGAAATAAAACTAATTTTAAAGTAAACACCAGGATTTCAGTATGTTGTTCCCCTACGTCTTAGTGAAAGATCCACACTTCAGTCTCATACATCCATCTTCCAGAAATATGAGAGACCGATTTCCAAAAGTATAGCAGGAAACTGCGCCCAAATTTTATTTCTACAACACATAACCAGGAGAAAATGTAAGTGAACTGCAACTGCAGAATTATGTCTCTAGCAAAATAATAGTTTAAACAGAATCAATGAATAAGGGAATACAATTGTTAACAAAATAAGTTTCTAACTCACTAAAAGATGGAGCACGGAAGAACTTTTCAGAAGATCATATGTTATCTATTGCATCTCTGAATTGATTAATTTGGAAAAAATAGAGTAAGAAACTGCAAGGTGAATAATATAGCAGCCCGATAGTGCTAATGAATATTTCTTCCTATTAATTTGAATGACGGGTATTCATGTCCTAGTGGAAACCTTTAGGGTTAGATTTTTATGTGAAAGAAGCATATGTATTTTCCCCCTCAATCTCATTCTGTTATATTCAAACATTTATTACATTCTGTGAGTTTGGCCTGCATTTCTAAGAGGAGATTTAGCTAAACAAAGAGAATTACGGTGATGTTGAATTTAGAGGGGATTAGATTTTTTTTTATTTGCAGAAATACAAGAAGGGAAAAAAAATTATTCCTAACAGTTAACTCCTAGTTAAATACAGGTGAACTGAATGGTGGGTCTAATACTGTCTGGAAGTTGTTCTATTACTCAGAAAGTTTATATTACTCATTGGGTAGAAAACAAAGGCATAATGTTTTTGTTAAGATAGAATATTCTGGTTGCTTGTTAGAATTACTTAATTAGTGATACATCAGTAACACTAAGTTTTCATAAAATGATGGCAAATAAGTGCTTGGGTAAATCTGATCTAAAAATAAATACTGATTTTATAGGAAATAAACTCCAGATACTGAAAATCTGGTTAAGAAATGCTTCATGTAAGAAAATGTACAGCAGATTAAGTATAAAAGGTGCATTTAAGTTCTGTATGCTATCTGAAAATGCGAACCATTGTCAGAATCATCTAAGTGTCACAGTGCCTCAGACCTCTCTTTCTCTCACACACATACAAGCTTTGAAATCAGCAGGGACCAATTTGACAGAGGAAAGAAACCACACTTGCATCATAAGTCAGTGATTTTTTCCAACTTTGAGAGAGCTCATAGTTTTAATATGATTTATCAGAATACAGTTTTATAAGAATATGTGACATGTTGATTTAGTACATTCATACAAGAGTTTAATGGCCACAAAATATCACACTTACTATTGACAATCCATATTATAAATTCTTATGCTACTTCTTTGATGTAGAAGAGATAACTATTTTGTTCTACTTTGTAGTATGGGCTTTCCTCTAGAGGCTAGCCCTAAGTGATAGCAGATCCTTTTCATTGTTTATAGAAAAATGTGGATCTCTGATCAGATGAAAATGCTTCCCTTTCTGTATCCAAAGAATTTGTATTGGGACATACAATGCGCCAAAGATAATTTGATACCATTCATATTTGATTGCTTTGTTAGCTAGAGTTTGGAACGAAAACAACATCTGCCTGTTGCCAAAGTCCATTTCCCTTTGAACCATGCTTGGATAAAACTCACAGCTGAAACAATTTACAGCATGAAAAAAAAAAAGGAATCATAATTGTTTTGCTTATAGAACAGGTCTTTTTGCACCTTTCATAGTTTGTTCTGTGCTTAAAATAGTGGAGCAGATATTAGATTTCTGTCTGAATATCAAGCTCTTCCTGTCTTAAAACTAACTTTGTAATTATAAATTAATATTCAATATCTTTTTACTTCCTTAACAAGTCTCAACAGAAATAGCACGGAGGGGGCAACACTGGTGTCTGAACACACATCACAGAAGGGTCAACTCTCTTTAAATGGAAAAAACCCTAATGACAGCACAACCTCTCCGCAGGGCACCCTCTCCTTAAGTATCAAAGGTCATTGAATCTTGAGATGATTTGGTTATCCTCTTGATTAACAAATTCATGGTCCTCATTACTGGGCAGTGCATATGTCACTTTTTGACTACTATTTTCCCACCTCAAATCTGTCTGCACCCCAATTGCACCTGCCTGACCCAAACCTTCATGATTGTAACACCCTGAAAAATAAGCCCGTAGCTCCGAAGTGCTTCAGAGTGAAAGTACGTAGAACACCACAGTGTTACTAGTTCTAAATTAAAGGGACTACAAAGAGGAAGCAATCAAAAAGTCACATAAAATGGCAAAAAGAAAAAAAATCCAGTATTCTCTGTTTGAGATCCAATATGATAAACAATGAATAGATATGAACTGATAGTCAAAGTATTGTATTTCGAGAAATAGGCTTTATCTATTGTGAATTAAATGTATTTTTATTCTATTGGGGTTGGAATTTCCATCTAGACTTGCATAAACTGATCATGGTCTCACAACTGTGAAGAACAAATGTCATAGTAGTGTTGTCATAAGTTAATTAAAAATTGTTTTTTTTTTTTTAATTAGCAGAAAAGTTAAAACAAATTATTAGGTAGACTTAAATATGGGTTCTTAAAAAACCCCCATCTTTTGGTAGTGGAAATCTTAATTTATTTCACATAAGAAATTACAAATATTTATCCCATTGCTTTATGAATTACTACTTATGTTTTAAAAATTATTACAGTTATTTATGCTCCTGTGCAGGCAGTATGGGACAACAATGCGAGAATTTGCACCTATTCTTCTAATCCTATCCCACCTTGTCTATTGGTCTTGTCCTAAGTTATCACAGCACAGGCAACTCACTGTTTCACCTTTTCTATAGCACTGCTTCTCAAATATTTATCAGAATTGGAGATAAAGGCAAAGACTTAACTTACTGTTGCAAAAGTGCTAATGGTGCCATTTTGCCAAAAAACATATACATGCTGTTCTCATTCATAAACTGAAAAAACAAAGGCATTCCTATGAGAGATGGAAAAGAAAAGGAAATGTCTGTGTTTTTAACATTACTTTGGGATATTGGTCTTTATATGACTTTGGACACAGGGACTGAAACACAATGTTCTAGATCCTGACACTGGAATTGCTTTCTCAGATATAGACAGGATAGATGAATTTGTCACCTCCTGCTTTGTATGGCAACAGTGAGGGAACTTCTGGTAACTACTGTCGATCCCTGGCAGTGTTTAAGGCCAGGTTGGACAGAGCCTTGCGTGACATGGTGTAGTGTGAGGCGTCCCTGCCCATGGAGAGGGGGTTTGGAACTAGAAGATCTTAAGGTCTTTTACAACCCAAACCATTCTATGTTTCTATGATAAATGGTAAAAGCATGTTTTGGTTTTATGGGAGGCATTTCCCTATTATTACAGGTCAGGTCTCCTACCCTCTGCTACTGATGTGGAGTGGGCTTTAAAGTCCCCACATATAAAAAGCCACTTCCTTGAATATTTCATTGCTTTTTCTCCAAAAATACAGAAAGCAGGAGACCTTCACATAAAAGGACAGAAGACTCAGGTGTGTCAGCTGCCTTCTTGCAAGCAAATTAAGAAAGTAAAAAAGGGGCCTTAATTAGTTGGTAAGCTCACACCTCAAAAAAATTTTGGCTAATATGAATAAATAGATTTTCCTAGAACTTACTTGTTGTCGTGATTTAAGCCCAGCCGTAACTCAGGAAACCACGCAGTCTCCCTCTCACGCCCCCCAGTTCCCCCCCCACTCCCAGAGGGATAAGGAGGAAAATCAAAAGGATGTAACACCCATGGGTTGAGATAAGAACTAAGGTAACTAAGTAACTAAGGTACAATACAAAACCACTGCTGCTACCACCAATAATAATAATGATAAGGGTAATAATAAGGGAAGAGAATATAACCACTCACCACCTGCTGACCAATACCCAGCCCAACCCGAGCAGTGACCTAAGCCTTCCAGGTAACTGCCCCCAGTTTATATACTGGGCATGACGTGCTGTCGTATGGAATACATCTTTGGTCAGTTTGGGTCAGGTGTCCTGTCTCTGCTTCTCCCCGGCTTCCCCTCCTCCCTGGCAAGACATGAGACTCAGAAAGTCCTTGGTCAGAGTAAACATTACTGAGCAGCAACTGAAAACATGGGTGTTATCAGTGCTGCTCCCAGGCTAAAAGTCAAAAACACAGCACTGCAGCAGCTACTAAGGAGAAAAAATGACTGCTGCTGCTGAACCCAGGACACTTGCATTTGGGTTATTTTCCTTATATATAGAGAAGCCCTTATTGGTTATCTGTTGTCATATTTCATGTTTTCAGTCAGAAACACTTCATTCCCTGAAGCACCGATAACACTTACTAATATTAAACTCGATATTGTTTTCATATTGTTTCATCAAATAATGCTTTCAGAGTATGCAGTTTTACCTCTTCTCTAATCTCATGTTTTCTTATGTTCTGTTGCCAATAAAGATGGCTACAGACAGCAGCAAAATTATACTGAAGAGAGCAATAGTCAAATATAAAGCTTCTTACCTTTAAATAATTCAGGTACTGATGGCTGCGACCAAATTTCATTGCCATCTGTCAACAAGTGGATTTAATTTAAACATGCCAACCCCTTCCTACTAGACAGCTGTCCACATAAACCACAGCACCCCCCATTGAAAAATCTCAGCAGAAAGACCAGCAAGTGAACGAACATAGTTTTATCCCTATCCAGAACCAATCAAGAATACATGTATTTCAATTTTTACATATGTAAAAATGTACATATGTTTAAACAAAAATATTTGCTCATATTTTAGGACCATATGCTTCATGTTAAATATAGTTAAATAAATATGAGATAGTTTTTCTTATACCAATATCCCAAACTACAGATTTATCATATAACTAGATAAATACGAATCTCAAACCCCTACATCCTCCCAAAATTACCAGATCTTCCTCATTTTCCCTTTGAAATGGGGCTTGGGAAACCTTCACAAACCCATCTGCTGGAGTTTCAGACACTATCGTACCACGTTCATGGTCTCTTTTGGTAGTTTAACTTTGCGTAAGTAAGGATAACCCTTTTTCTTTAGGAAGATGAATTTGTTAATCACATGCAGCTGATCAAAACTGTTGGAACCTTCATAAGTTTGACTGGATGGAGACAATACAAATATTGAATAAAATTAAAACTTATTGATCCTGAAAGCCTTTCAAGATACTGTTCAAATTTATACTGTTTGTTATCACTCCTGTGCCTTGAAATCTCAGATCTGCAGAAGCAGAGCAGTCCATACAGAGAGCAAAATATCTCTTGTTACTGGTAGTTGAGGAGAAGAGAGATTCTTATATCACTACTGTAAACCACCACAATCACCCAAGTAACCTCTTCTCTTTAACAATATCGACTTCATTTTTGTAGCAAGAAGTTTGGTATCTACCTATACTTAACTTGGAAAAAAAACCCCATCCAACCAAACAAACAAATGAAGAAACCAAACAAAAAACCACAAAACAAAAAAGCTCTTTCTCTAAGAGCTAAAACCCCTGAAGTTCATAATGCATGATTATAATTAAGTTATGCTTCATGCTTGCGCTGCTGAATTTCAGGGCTTCTGCTTTGAAGCTAGGGTTAGCCAGAAGGACTACACATCACCACTGCCAGTGAAAAATATTCTCATTGCTCTCCCTACAAATCATTTCAGCTGCATTCACTGAAGTCTGGAGTTTTCAACATTTACATGTATTATATATAAACTTTCTCCTACTAATAATTTTCCTATACTAATCATGAAAATTTTTCATGCAGTAACAAAACTTTTTTTCAATTTCCAGCATAGCAATACACATTCACTGCAGCCAGAAACTATGAGGAGAAAGTTTAAAACTGTTTTGCTCAAATATTAATCAAGATAGTCAACCAGTTTGTATTAAGACAAGGCCTACCTTCTAACTTGGCAGCTGCTGCTTCTCTTTTATGAAGTTAATGATACTTTTACTTTTTTTTTAATATATATATAATCCATCATTCTCTGCATGATAAGCAATGTGCAGATCAAAAGAATCAGGTCTCCCATGGTAATAACTTGGCTTTACCACTGCTACTGCTCAGGTACAAATTCATCCCTACTCTGCTTGTTCTTGTATATTACTTTTATACTTGAGAGTAATGTTGAAGTAGCTGTACCCCTTACTTATATAAAGCAGGTGGAGAAAATGACTAGAGAGAAAAATCAATAGTTCAGGCATAACAAATTATAAAGTCGCTGCAGAAGACCTGAACGTTTAGGCTCAGCAAATGTCCATCTCAGAAGGTGACTTGTATCTATAGAAGCCAGAGGCTGATGGTGGACTCACTTCAGATTCCTCTGATGTTTAGATTGTAACTTCTTGCAAATCATTCTTAATTAATACACTTTAATAAATCATTTTTCAACATGTCATTAAAAAATCAGTAGATTTTAAAGATTTAAAGACAATTAAGGACTATGATTTTAATAATAATTCTGATAATTAGGTAAGGCAGGGAAGATAGATAGTAGCAAAAAGCAAAGTGCACCTTAAATTTAAAGGTTTATAACAAAAGAAACAATAAAAATTGGTCTTTCCAAGAAAATGCTGGGTTTATTTTGTGCTTATTGGTTTTACTACCAAATTTCAAATCCTCCTTCAAGAAAAAATCTTAACTATTTTCAACATAGAAACATAGCACAAAATATCCAATATGAATTTGGTGGGTTCTTTTTTAACTTGAGATTGCTTATTCAAGGCTCTATAGCGTCCTCCAACTGAAATCGATTACACAGAATTTTGAATCTAGTGTTTTTATAACTACTGTCATAATATAGGTCTTGTCAGCTTTATGGTTTATACATGCTATAATTCAGAAATTATAGCTCAGCAATTCTCACATATATTGATTCTTATTTCAGGGCTTTACTCATCAGGGAATTGAGCTCATTGGCCAACTTTGAAAGTTTAAATAAGAGCCTCTACTTAGAGAATGCTTGTAAATTAAAATTAATTCTGAACATAAGTCAGCTGGCATATGGATTGCTACTTTTCTCTACACTTTTCACAAAAGCAGGCTCAGTCATGAAGTTGTCATTGTGTAAATAAAACCATTTTTATATTATAAACATATACAACTAATTCAGGTATAAAATAATAGTATGGAAACAATTTCTGTCATGGAAATACTGTTCTGTCTCTGTGTGGTAGAAGAAAGCGTCCTTTACTTCAATGAAATATCAATGACTGAATCAGAGAAAATCATAATCCTAACTTCTAAGCCAGTCAGATAATACTCTTTTAAATGTAAATGATCATGTGAATAATCATTTTAATCACTGCACTGCTATATACTAGGGTTTTTTTTTTCCAGAATTACTGGGGAAAAGAAATGTATTCTTTGAACCTATGGAAGCTTAAAATCTTCAAAGAAATAATTTTCCTCAAATCTTACTATTGTGCAACAAGAATGGGATCTTCCATCATGACCAGATCTATAAAGCAGAATTACTTATATCCTTGAAATGCATGCTTTGATGCAATTTAAGTAACTACATGGTCTATAGAAGTCTTGAAATCTGCTCTTTAGCTGACCCCTAATTCTGGAGACAACCACCTCCCCTCCTAGCTCTTACTTCTTATTTGTAATGTCTCATAGTGCCCACATTTGGCTTTGGTGTGTATTCATGACTGCAACAAATACCATCTTTTATCTGTAGGGCAACACACTTTTTTCGGTATCCAACAACTATGTCTGCTATCACCAGAGCTCCTGAGACTTTTGATCCATGGAGTGCAGTTTGCATATTCTTCATGAAAACCACAGGACTGGCTTTTAAATATAAAATTAGAAATGGATGCAGGTGCCTTTTAGATTATTCACAATATTCTTTTCTGAAAAGCAGAGCAGATGTGAAAAATAAGGGTTTCCATGAAGAGGAAAAAGTCTTGGAAAGATGATGGTGTACACCCTGCCTGCAGGAAAGAGGAGGAAGACACTGAAGATCAGGCTATTGGGCGGAAATGAATGACAATGAGCACCCAGAAACATTGGCCACTAACACTCCAGATTGGTGACTGTAAGTAGCAACACAGCAGCAACTTGGCATGACTTTTTGCCTGACCTTCCTGGGGTGACCTCCATGCAGGGAAGGAAACTCAAGACCTGGCAATATAGTCCAGGGGTTGTGTGGGATGATCAAGCAGGGTAAACATTCTAATCCCACTGGCTCTTAAATAAATACCAACATCAAGTTCCACTGCTGGTTGTAATTTACTGTTTCATCTGCTAAAGAAGAAAAATAATTTGTAGAATATAGTTCTGGAAATGGTATTGTGTTATCCCAATATGGCTTCTTTTTTTTTTTCCAGGTGTTTTTTGTAGGGTTTTGTTTGTTTGCTTGTTTTGTTGGTTTTTTGTTGCCTTTATTTTTTTTTTGTTTGTTTAGGGATCAGAAGAACAATTGCAAACATAATGTTTTAGAAAATGTTATGCTTCAAGAATGACCCTCTACTTCATCTCTCCTAAATAGTAAATTAGTTAAATTAACAGGAAAACACCATCTTTGAATAGAAGTGCAGGAGGTCTAAAAAGTAACTTGCAATTAACTACTTTTTTCATTGTTACACATCTTTTTACTTAATTGGAAATTGGTTTAGCTGTCTGCGCTTCAGTTGCTTGGGGAATAAGATTGATGGCTCAGCAGAAAGAAAACCCAAGTATTGCACCCGAGAGTCACTTGGTTGGTAGCAACCAAGATTTGCATTACTTTTAGAGCAGCCCCACATGCCCCCATGACCCAGAACAGGTCTCAGCAGGATACATACCACCTGAACATAGCCATCTAATTTACAGATCTGAATCATCACTAAGAGATACCTGTTCTCTCCATTTAGTGTATAGGTAATTAATTACACCCTAATATAACCAGATGCATAGCTTGGAAATCTCTGTGCTTCCTTCTTGCCCCTTAGAAACAGTAAAACACAGCTTAGGTTTCCTTGGACATCCTTACTTTTGTACACCGTAACCAAAGTCCCAACCCCAGGTAGTCCAGCTCCCAGGAAAGGGAGAATCTTTTTTCCAGTCTGACTCCCAATCACAGATGCCAGTTCAACAAATAACCCCAACCACAGAAAGAGTACATTAAAGGATTTGTTTAGCTATCTCTGCCCATCTGTGCTGATTTTTGATCTTGCGACATCAGCAACATGCCTCACATCATAACATATTTTTGTTATAGAAATACAGAGTGGATACACTTTGTAACTTCCTCCTAATACATGCAAGGTCTGTAACCATAATTGAGATATGACTAAAACCAGCAAAATTAATTTAGGAAAGAAATCACATTTTTCTTCAGCATTTATCTCTCAAAAGAGGAGATAATGTGCTCTGAAATACTTTGTGAGGATACACCATCTTGACAATCAAGCTTTACTGAGGATAATTCCTCATGCTGTTGAAGTAATGGGAGTTCTTTCACAGATAAGTAGGGGGAAAAAATGGTCCCTTTGTTACATTATTTTAATCAACCGTTTTATTCAGTTAATTCCGCATGCCTTGCAAACCAAAGAAGGTAACTGTTACATGTAAGAGTCATAGCTTCAGGGATAAAAATTGCTGTGCCATTCTGACAGCTATCAGAGCAGTCTGGGGCAGTCTTACATACATGAAAAAAACAGCTATAAATGTACTCACCTGCCTGTGCATTGTAATACCAGTCAATAGACTTTGGGAGACAAGAAAGGTGACTATGGTTTAAAACACTGAACTTAGAGTATAGAGAAGAGAGGAGGTTCAGTGCTCCATGGAAATTTCACTAGGATAAGAGTATCACATAAGAAAATACTGGGTGACTTTTAGCATCTCACTGATCTTCTCTCAACACACTACTTTGAGTAATTCAGGGCTGGGGACCTGGCTGTTTGCTGGTGATGGCTCTGAACCCCTTCCAGCAGAAGCAACATGAGCAGGAAAACTAGCCAGTGCTCACACAGAGCACTGGTGGTCACTGAAGCGATTGCATGGGATAAAAGGGGCTGGAATAGTGTAAGTTTCTCCAAATCTTGTTTAAGCATCATAGGAATAAAGCATTAAAAAAAAAAAAAAAGGAAAAAAAAAAAAAGAGAAAAAGGTACTTACATTTAGCATGCAGTCATATCTGAGACCAGCTCTTCCCTGCTGTAATGCTTCAATATTCCTATTCAAGCAGTGTGGTTTGGTTTGATTTAACACAGCCAATGCATACTACTTCCAGATAAGTCTGCTTGATCTTTTTTCTAAATTAGCAAGGATAAGCTCATAGGACATCAACAGAAAATCAGTGTGTTCAACCTTCAGCTTAAGACAGAAAATATTTTTCACCAATGACAATATTCCAGCTAAGCTCCCATGGTTTTGCTTAGTTTTTCTTTAGAAGCAAAAGAAACTGTAAAAATATTTATTAAAAAATTCCTTCAAAACATCATTCTAGTGTTTTTAATAAATATTCACTTGTTCTTGAAATAAATTAGCAATTCCTGTCACCCTTTTATCTTAAGCTCTTTCAGCTTTTGGTATGTTTAGCTAGTAATAGACTGGGAACATAAATTTCAGTGTATACACAAGCTCTCTGTATAAAATGCAGATAAAGTAATACAGTATTGTTGCAACTGTATGCTTATGCCTCCTTAAAAAAATCTCCTACTGCTTCAGCATTCACTAAATAGCTCACACATTAATGTAAGTATATAGAAGATTGTGTATATACTTTAAAAAAAGATTATTTGTAATATTGGTACTAACAGAGATAGAAAATCTATATTAGACTGATGAGACACTAAATTGAGAGTGTCAAATGTGTTTTTCATTTAGATTAGAGATGGAAAAATTAATTCTAAATGTTATTGCAGGCATATTTTACAACAGTTATGAATGAATTATATTTGTAGGATTTCCTAAAAAAAAAAAATTAGTAGTTATATACAAGAATAAACCCCTCCCTTACGTTTTGATTAAAATAAACAACAAGAAAAGCATTTATGTAGCTGCATACTTGAACAAACAGAGCTTGCCTGATCTAGGGCTTTAATAAATTTTAATTCTAAAATAGAATGGTTAACTTTTGGTAAAAAAAAAAATTGGAATGGCATCACTTACCCAAAGCTGGATGGGTAAGTTGTGCCCACTTTTGCACTGGCCTTTGGAGAAATGGTCAGCTGGGAAACAACAGAGGTGGGATGTAGATCACACATTTTTTAGGCTTTCTGAAGCAATTCAGGAAAGTTTCATGTCACTGGAAATTGTTGTTGGCTTAAGTTGTAAATAGGAAAATAAATCAATGGTGATTGAAAAAGTCCCTACAGGACAAGAAGAAAGAAGACACTTACAAAGCAGAGTGTTTAGGAGTTTCAAAGAGATCATGAAGAACGGGCATCAGAGTGAAAGGACCTCAGGCCTTTCTCCTCAAGAACAACATTGCCAATGCTTCCTCATCATGCTATGTTATAAATGCGCAATACATGACTCTCTTACTCCTAGCATTGGACTTATATAACCAGGCACTCCTACCAATTATTTTTCGAAATGAGTTGTAATGATTATATACTTCATTTTCATATGTCTGTCAGAGGTAACTTTCTAAAAGAAAACAATAAAAACATAAAAATCAATGTTCTTTTGCACTGGAGTGCAATAATGGTTAAGTGTGCAGCTCTGAGTCAAATCAGGGTGCAAGTCAAACAATCAAATATACAGCAAAAATCCCCATCCTCAGCACTAGGGATTTCTACTGGGAAAAAAAAAAAAGATCAATACTTGACTATAGCCCCAGGTTCTACTGAGTGGCATATTCTTGATACTGTAATGTGAGACAGTATTATTAAGAAAATGTGGCTATTGCTTTCACAGGTTGAAGATCCCCTGAGATGAGAAGTGAGATAGAGGCCAAAAAGGGCAGAGAGGTAGAAAAATAAAAAAAGGAGATATCATGCTTTTAGAATTTCACTACTGTGAACGGTAGGCGTCTGACTGGTATGAATTTACAAAACTCTGCTGGTGATATCAGCTGAGGCTTTAAGTTTTCAAAAGGAGAGATTTTTTTCCTTACTATGGCCTGCTGAAATAGTATTCCCACTGTGTCTATCACTCTTGTAACATTATAATGTACATGTCCTGATGCTGCAGCATAAAAATTGAATGGCTTTTTAACTATAAAGTTAATAGGACTTTCATCTCATGTAGTACATCCTCATTAATACTAAATAGGTTAATTATGATAAAAATATTACCATAAATAATATAGGGATTAAAAATTTAACACAAAAGTATTGCAATTTTTCATAAAATCTTATGCATAATGCTCACCTAATCAGTATTTGGATTGCCCAGAAAATTCCATGCATAGTAGCCCAGAGTTTGCACTGTTAAAGCTCCTGTTATGCTAATTTAGGCCCTATGAATGTGACCAGATCTGCCTGGCACAGCCCTGGACGTGGTTACCACACAAGCATTGGGTAGTTCCCAGTTTAGTTTCCATGCCCTTAAGTAAATGTTATGTCTCCGAGTGAAAATACAGGATTCAATCCTAAATGTAATTCAGGACTGACTGTCAAAGTGACTTGAAGCACAAGAAAAGACTTTTTTACATGTATGTCAGTAAAATAATACTCTCAGGCCCTTTGGCCTGCTTATTGGGCAAGGTCTGAGAGAAATGGTATCAGCCATTTGGTTTAGATGCCTGGGTGAAATTGTACATTCACTTATTCCTCATTGCCCAGGAAAAACTAATGGTGATGAAACCTTTTTCCAGTCATCATCTATGTTCTCCATTTAGCACATAAACTGAAAGCCAAGAAGTTAAGGGAAAGGACTGAATCATGCCGTGTTCTCACACTCTTCCTTAAGCACCCTCTATTATCTGCTACCATAGGGTAAATGGTTCTCTGTATGTTTGGACTATGCAGCATAGAGCTGCATGGCTGAAAGGCATAAAATAAATATTGCCCTTACATGCAAAGAAAGAACTGAAAAACAAAAAGGATTTGGAAACTGAGGATCTGGGACCTTGTGCTGGCTGAAATAAAATGAAAACAAACCCAAAGGAAATCAGACAGAAATTTTCTTCCCAATCATACCTATGACATAGAGCTATTAGTCATAACCAGTGTTTTCCAGAAGTACATACACACAAAAAGAGCAGTACTGGAGTTTGAGATAACACATGCACAAAATCCATTAGTAATTTGTAAGAGCTGAACCATGCTGACAGGCTAATTCCTCTCAACAGCAATTCTGAGCTGAGGTGTACAGCATTCGCCACAGCATTTCACAGAGGTGACAGGCTTGGCACAAACTGCAACGATTACCTCCAGAAATGTCAGCGTATAACACTCTTTTTTTCTACCACTGATGACAGAAGTGCCCAAAAAGCTCTGGTGGGAATAGGTCTTATGAATATTAGATAGGGGTATGTTGACTTTAGGAAGGCATGCCCATGCCAAAGGGCAAGGGACATGATGACTAATGCCTGCTTATAACCCAGTCACTATCTCTTTTTTTTATTCCCTATGGAGAGATTAACACTATTCACCTGGTGGCTCTACCACCACTGCAGGGAAGAAGTAAGGCTGGAGGCAGGTGTCCTCCTCATTCCATAGCCTGAGCAGCAGTGCTGCCCTCCCTGCTCTACAGTGTGCCAGAGCAGTGGACAAAAACTAGGCTGTGGGGTCAATTAGTCAAGAAAATTATAATTTTTATGGTTTTCAGAGAAAGTCAACACAAATAACATGCACTCTAGCCAGGTGAAATATACTAGTAATATCAGTAGGTATACATTACAGAAATAAAATAAATTTCCTGTAGGCTTCTGACAAGCAGTTTTGCTGAACTGAACAAGTTCCTGGTAATGAATGTGAATGAAGATTCTAAGATCTCAAACACAAGGTCAATTCTGACTTAGCGGCCCACAGTTTCTAAATAAGGGCTTTGTGTGCCTCGCTATCAGGCAATCAAGCTGTGATAAAAGATTTTGACTATACTATGTGCTGAGTATGTCTGAAAATCAATCTACTTCATGGTTGTAGTTTAAGCCCCTCACGAAGTTCACTCACTCACTCCCCCCTCTTTCTTCTCCCAGTCCCGGGGGGATGGGAAGGAGAATCGAAAGAATGCAATTCCCACAGGTTGAGATAAAAACAGTTTAGTAACTAAGGTATAACACAAATCACTACTGCTACCACCAGTAATAATAC